>MJUU01051833.1:235248-250533 GCA_002080025.1 Modiolus philippinarum | reverse complement strand
GTGTTATCATGCTCCATTGCTTAAATGGTGCATCTTGGGTAGTACTAGAGCCAGGGTATTCAGACAAAAGTTTGTTGCTTTGAACTACATTTTACACTTCATTGAATATCATTGAACTTCAACTGGTTTATTTTTCTGATGCGGTACGTTCATATATCTGCCGCTACCAGTCTAGCTTAATACCTATTCTAAGGTAAGTTTGATAATGAGGAATTGAAACTTTTAAGCATAAATTATGAATGTTTATGAGACGTAAACTTATAAGATTGAGAAACAATTTTCGGGAATCATTTTCTTACACCACCAGGGAACTACATATTGTGTTATCTATATCCCTGGTATCACAAATTCAGTTTGAGCAGCCATCTTTAGTTTCCTGTCTACAGAATATGGAAGGCAATTCGTATTGGAAGACATATAAAGTGTTCATGTGTTGGCTATTATATTTTAATTTGGGACATGAATCACGACTTTTCCTAGGGAATAATTGGAGACCATTGGAAATTGTTGTAGTACTTATTTTGACACTATGGTAGCATTTGTAGCATCCATGATCACCTATTAACTAATAAACTTTCAGAAAACAATCTCAATTTTAGCGGGATTCGGGATTTTCTAATTTTAAGTCCGGGATGACGGGATTTTGTAAAAATAATTTCGGGATTCCGGGATCAGACCCCCTCCTGCCCCCCCCCCCTCTTTTTAGAAATGGCTTAAGTGTTGTGTATATAACTACTATACGCTAGTGCATTTATTGACACTTTTTTGGTACTGACGAGTCATGAATTACTGCAATGGGTCCAAAAGGGGGTCCGTGTAGAAAAGATGTACGAAAAATAAAAAATAGCACTGTACGATGTACGAAATTGTTTTTGTCTTTTCCGTCTGTCCTCCGCCCGTCCGTCCGTCTGTCAGTCTGTCTGTCCGTCCGTCCATCCGTCACAAAGTTTGTGGGTGCCCATTCTCCGACATTTCCTATTTGATTTCAGCCAAACTTTACAGGATTGTTGACCATCATACCTAGTTGTGCATATTGTCTGGCCGGGTTGATCGGCCAATTTTTGTTGGAGTTATATGCCCCTTTTGAGTTTGATAAATAAGTGTGTGGACGCTAATTCTCCCACATCGTTCATCGGATTTCAACCAGACTTTACAGGATTGTTGACCATCATACCCAGTTGTGCATATTGTTTAGCCGGATTGATCGGCTACATTTTGTGGTAGTTATACTCCTTTTTGTCATAGAATTTAGATAAATTAAGTTCTCCCATAGCTGTCTTTGGGTTTAACCAAATTTAGTTATATTCAAATTCAATGGTAACATATAAAGATACAAATCATATTCAGGAAGATATGTATAGGGGTAGATATTAGTTTTTGTATCAAAAACACACTGCTAGTTTAGTTTCTGCATATGACTATTTCGACAACTTATGTCTCTTCAGTTCAGATCAAACAAAATAACTGGAAATCCATAAAACGAAATATGTGTAAGAGCTGAAAGAGAACAAATTACCCAAAGTATCTAAATATAAAATTCAAAATCAGCTAAGGACAGAGCTATGCATGGGGGAATCATATACACATTAGTATTTGTCTCGCCCGCGACGAAAGTCGCCGAAAGTGAGACATAGGCGTGCAAAGTATGACGACGGCGACGGCGTTAACTTTTACTAATTACAGGATATTTTGAAAACCCTTTGATGTAGGAACATCATATTTGGTCCAGTGGTAGTACTAATCGAGTGCTACCTGACGGACATAACGTCATGTGACCTTGACCTCAATTTCACGGTCTAGTGGCCACGTTAAGTTTTTCTGCTTAAGTCCATTTCTCAATAACTAGAAGTGGTAGGCTAATAATATTTGGTATGTAGGTTGGTCTGGGGTAGTACATGTCAGTCTGGCAGGTGACTTTTGTCATTGACCTCAATTTCACGGTCTAGTGGCCACGTTAAGTTTTTCTGCTTAAGTCCAATTCTCAATAACTAGAAGTGGTAGGCTGATAATATTTGGTATGTAGGTTGGTCTTGGGCAGTACATGTCAGTCTGGCAGGTGAATTTTGTCCTTGACCTCAATTTCATGGTCTAGTGGCCACGTTAAGTTTTTCTGCTTAAGTCTATTCCTCAATAACCAGAAGTGGTAGGTTTATAATATTTAGTATGTAGGTTGGTCTTTGATAGTACATGTCAGTCTGGTAGGTGACTTTTGTCCTTGACCTCTATTTCACGGTCTAGTGGCCACGTTAAGTTTTTCTGCTTAAGTCTATTCTTCAATAACCAGAAGTGGTAGGTTTATAATATTTAGTATGTAGGTTGGTCTTGGATAGTACATGTAAGTCTGGTAGGTGACTTTTGTCCTTGACCTCTATTTCACGGTCTAATGGCCACGTTAAGTTTTTCTGCTTAAGTCCATTTCTCAATAACTAGAAGTGGTAGGTTGATAATATTTGGTATGTAGGTTTGTCTTGGGAAGTACATGTCAGTCTGGCACTTGACTTTTGTCCTTGACCTCAATTTCACAGTCTAGTGAGCATGTTCACTTTTCTGATTAGTTCACTTAGGTTTCAAATCAATTTAGAGGCCAGCAGGGACGGGCGAGACATCTTTTAGGGTCATCACTTGTTAACAAACGTCAAAAGGGGGTTATTTTAAAAGAAAAGTGCTAAAAATAGAATAAAAACATGCTTTCTGTATGACTTTAAATAAGAAATATCAAGAGGTATTATATCGAGCATCACAGAGAGTTTCTAAAGAACCTATATCAGAAATGTACTTCCATTCCCAAACTGTGCTGAAATGCTCGATTGGTAACTTAAAAGCCTCAAGTCGTGCCAGTAGAAAGCCATGACTGAGCCAGGACTGAATAGTAGAACGAATACCACGACTGAGCAATAGAACACCAGGACCGCATATTTTTTATGTAATTCTAGTACAGCAAAATAATGGTTCTACCAGGATTTAAAATGTTACTGAATAATTTTATTATTAATAGGGATATAATTTTGGACTCATTCGATACAAGTATAGCAAAGATATTAATGATTATCTACACAGTCATGCAATGGAATAACTTTAATTTGCATAAAACATAAACAATACATGAAAATATATTTTACTTGCAGCAGATCAATATAATTAAAAGTTAGGCACTGACTACATGTATTTGATGTTCAGAGGGGCTGGGATTTTTAAGAAAAAAATTTCTGGCCCCGATTTTTGCTGAAAAATCTCTGACCAGCACCTGGGTTGCAAAAAAATTAATCTGTCCCTTACCCTGTCCATTAGAGAAATAAAAACTTGCCCAACAACACTTCCTTGCATAAACTAATGTATGCCAGAATATAATTTGGCCCAAGAGGTTGGCCATTCCCAAAACAGATTCGCGGTCCGAGTGAAAATCTCAGGCTTCCCTGAAAACCCTATGGTCTCTGTCTTAGTCTAACCTATTCATAACTGCATTCATGCTCGTATTACTAGGTCTGGTATGGTCATTTTTGTTTATCAATGCAGCGGACATCTACATGTATAGAACGAGCAGTATAGAAATCCGGAATAACATTCAGTAGAATTCATGTTCTCTCTGGACAACAATATCTACGTCCTACGGTGCTTTACTAGTCTGCATATTTAAAAACATTTAAGGGGACAAGACCTTTTCTTTTAAATGTGTTTTGGGCATTTTCAGCTGGTTGTTAAATGTTTTGGTGAAATAATTGGCCGTCACCTGTTTTTTGGATCATTTGGCCATTTTTGTTCTGTTAAATTTTTTACTGTTTACGAAGTGGGTGAGACTTCTTTCGGTTAATGTGTTTTTGGTCATTTTCAGCTGGTTGTTTAATGTTTTGGGAAAAATTAAAGATTATTAGCCTGTTTATGAAACCTCTCTTGCCTCCCAATATAACATCGAAATGCCAAAATTTTCTTAAATTACAATACTTTCATGACTTTCTAGTTTACCTCCAGATTGTGACCTGACTGATTATATTGAGCGGTTGTAAAAAAAAATATATACTTGCAATTAAATGTTTCATTATAACTGATTCTAAAAGTTTTATAGTGGCAAGGTTTTGTATTATTTGGGTCTTAAATTGGCCCCCTGTCAACTTGTTAGTCACTAGTATCACTGGTGGATTCAGTATGGTTGCAGGAGTTGGAGTATTGCCCTTTTTTCTGGCAAAATTTTGATTGGTCAGAATTTTGTCAAAAAAAAATGATGAAAACTATTATTCTTTTCGATAACTGGAGTAAAAAGTCTAACTGAAAAATGAATGTTTAAAAAAACACAACAAATAATAAATATTTACTATGTGACTGTAAAATAGTTGTGTCATTGGACTTAAAGATTGTCCTGAAAAGATGTACACCTCAATATAAACAAATTATCGCTAATTTGCTTGATTTTCAATTGTTCCGGAGCGACGATAATTCTATTATCACTGCACTGCGCTGATATGAACATATTATCGTCAATCTCTATGGAACGTTAGCAACAGCGTATTTGTATGACGTCGCGTGACGTTTCGTGAAAAAGATAATCCTATCAAAAAAGCGTTACATTTAAATGAAAATTACATGTTAAACCTAAAATAATATTTCAATAGAAAAAGAAACATATATCTCGTATATATTAATAACAAAATTAGCGATAAAAATACTATTAGTAATTTGTTTTGCTCGGATGGATTTCTCAGCTCGTATTGCATATTTATAAACGCCCTAAAAATACTAGTAATACGTCAACAGACAAAAATCGAAGGAAAAATGATGAAAGGGGGAATTCCAAGATCATGGCACTGTAACAGTAGATGTTTGGAAAAATCTTTTGTTTTTAGATTAAATGAAAAAGACAAATAAATGAAATTCATACTATTATATCGAAAAATAATTATTTCAAATACTAACAGCTAGATATTACGAATGAATTCTTTTAGTGCTTCAAAGTAAGTTCAAGTGAAATAATATTTACATGGGAATTTCCTAGTTGAAATGTATTATTGTGACTAACACTTGTGAATATTTGTTAGATTTTACAAATTTTAGATGAAAAAAACATCATTAAAATTTTCATAATTTTATGACGAGACCCCAACTTTTAACTCCATCTTCTCAAGCCAAGGGTTAGAAACCGTTCCTCTCCGAAGGAGAGTGGAGCGAATCGAAACCCTTGGCTAATGATGTGGATAACCATCGAGTTCGAGTTAGAGTTAAAGTTCGAGTTACAGTTCGAGTTAAAAGTCGAGTTAAATTTACCTCACATTGTTGCTTTTCTAGTACAATATATCGACTTAAAGTTCGAGTTAAGATTATGATCCACATTAATTTTGCACTTTTACTAGGCGCTCTTAAAAGAAAACATAGTTCGATTTATAGTTTAAGTACCGGATGTCCAAAGGGTATGCAGTTTTTGTTCTAAAAAGTTGTCAAAGTGATGACGAACACGAACACAAACAAAAATGAGTTGGGCTGGGTTGTTTCTAAAGACTCACTCTTTGAACGGAAAACAGAATTTTTACATTTTCAAGTTTTTAATAATTTCATACTTTGATATTAAAAATTAGTTTCAAACGGAAAATGTAAAAATTCTGTTTTTCGTAATGTTTCCCAGCCCGAGATTCTGTTTCGATTCAAATCCACATCGATCGTCGCTATTTTGACGGCAGGTTTTATCCAAAAAATCCATTTTGGCGTGCCTATTCTATGTTCAACAATTTATACCGGCGAAATTAAATCGGTGACTTTACACCATTAAAATGGGAATTACATTGTTAAAAACATATCCTTTTTGCAGAAAAATTGTAGAATACGTTTTCATAAACGCGCAATTTATAGACGTTTCATATATTATTTTTCTGTACGATTTACATGGATTCTATATAAAAACAACATAAGTGATAGATTTTTCAATCGGTCATATTTCAAACATAAAAGTAGCTAAATCGAATTCATTTCACCTTGGAATTCAACTTCATTTGATGCACTTGCATGTAAAATTTCATCGAAATCCGGAAACTTTGCTATTTGCGTACCTATTACCTTAAGGACTGAGCCTGTAAATTGCTTCAATGTAATGCCTGGATGCAAATGATTAACGCAATTCTATTTTTCTGTGATTCAGTACATATACATGTATTATAAATTTCAGAAAAGTAATGCTAAAATCCCACCCCTACACATATTGCATTCAATAGACTTGTCAAGTAATATCAAGTTAGAACTGAAGCTGAACATCAATTTGATTGCTTGCTAAAACTTACTTGAATGCATATGGTTTCAAAGCAAATGATCAAAATATGATTTCACCATAGGTCTAAAGTTTTACTATGTTTCGCGCTGGCGGGCATGTTTTTTTATTGAATACCAGTAAAATTAGCAATCTTAATGTGAAAGGAGTTCAATAAATCATTAAGTACAGTTAAGATAAATTTGGTTAAATTGTTTAAGAACCGAATTGAATATTTTCACACAGGGTCCATTGTTAAAATATGACCCTCGCTAGCAGTCATATTTTTATAGCATCGGAAGGAAATGTGCAGTTTTGTTAGAGACTTTTCATACACCCCCTGTAAAGTTTTGTTGAATTTGCATCACTGGTTTCAGAGATGATGAAAATGTCGAAGTTAACACCGGACAACAGTTTACGGAGCCTAAGTGATGGCAATACATGTAGCTGACACTAATCTTTCGGGTCAGGCGATAAAAATAATGTCTTTACGAATATGAAAATATTTTACCAATAGGGCAAATTTGTAAATTAACCACCAATTAAAATGCATCTATCAGGATTATGTCCGAAATTTGCGTTTACAGAAGGTGAGGGTTATGTGGTTGAAACCCTCTTGAAAAAAAATATGTAAAAATTATGCAAAAAAAAAAAAAAAAAAAAAAAAAAAAAANTCGATCTTCCTTTATTATTAACCCCATAAGAACCTTCTTCAAGACCCTAAACTGCTTAAACACTATTTGGGAAGAGCCGAAGAACACTTACGCACATGATTCCGAGATCTTTGGTTACGATTTCCACAGGTCAGATGCAATATAAACTGTTCCAAACTAGCAAACATCTCCGTACCTTACCGCTAACTGATACATCAAAAACAGTCTGATACGCTATAAACCAGACAGAACTTTTTTATATATCAAAAGGAAATTATACACTCATTAAGTTAAAATTAAAAATAAAAAAAGCTTAGGTTTGAATAACTGTATTTAATTTAATCTTTTCAAAAAGTAAAGTTGAAGTCATGGAAATGGCATGTCTTCTTCATATTTCACAATGTTCGGCTCCAGCGGAGGAACCGACGAAATCTTTGTGATTCAGTTTTGACTGATTTTTAGACATGCGTATATATATATATATATATATATATATANTTTTTTTAAAGGAAGACGATGTAATTTCATTAACATAGAGGTTAATTGCAACTTTTGGGATATACAACTTCAGCATCTTCTATAGATGTGCGCACGATTTACGAAATACGGCATGATTATTATCTATTGTCTCCTCGGTGCATTTGTAATTTCTGCAATTGGGCACATGGTTTACTTATTTGTGCAGGATAGGTTGACAACAGAGGCAAACGAGTTTAAGCCTGAACACACAATTTTGACGGAGAACTGCTTACGAATTTTTAGTAACATCTTTTTGCGAGATTTACAATTCGTGCGCACAAGTTTCCTTCAAAGTTTGCTGCATTTAACTCAAGAGTTACTAACTTGTGCTCACTAGCTTCTTGCATATTCACACGAGATACAAATACAAAAATATGTGCACGAGTTATTATTAGTTGAATATGATCGAAGAGTGAACGGGGGTCTGAAAGATAGCACTTGTGAAACAAAAAATGTTCACTTTCTTTTTTGAATTCATTATGTGAATGGCAAAGATAATCATTTTTGAAGTTTGAGGATGTAATAGTTAACAAAAGTTGATTTGAGAAATAGTATCAATTATCAAGCCCGTACTCGTAATATATCGTTCGGATTTTAGTGGAAATCTTAGGCGATAATGTCCTCATTTTAATGTCAATGGCATTTAATTTGTATTTATAGATTCGAAACAATTGAGTGTCTTATTTCAGTCAATACAACATGCCAGTGTCAGGAATAAATTAATTCCTGCATCTAGGTCCCAGGGTGATGGGGATACTCCAAAATTTTTTCCTATACATAAGCTCGAACTATTTTAATGTGGGTCAAAATGTTCTAATTGATTGTGATATTTTACTGGGTTCAGATATTTTCAGGTATTTTGGGGGTGTAAAGATATGCAGTATTTTTAGGGCCTCAAACACAGGAGTGACGAAACTTCATAATTTAGCATTTTCATGTTACTTTTGGAAAAATTCTCTGGTACGTATCTCTTTAGAGAGGTAAAAAGTGCATGGTATTTTGGGGGGTGTATTTCACTGCCAGGTATTTTTGAGGGTGAATTTCACTGCCAGTTTTTTTTATATTTTTTTTTTTTAATTTTTATTTTTTTTGGGGGTGCATTTTACCACCAGGTAATATTTTAGGGTATTATTTGAAAAATGGCCTAGGTCCTTGGTTAAATTTGTTCAAATATATACATATCAAAGCCTTGGCCGGTACAAATGTTAGAGCAAACTCAAATACGGGTGTTAGATAGCAACATTATCATATATAAGAGGAGAAAAAACTTTTACAAAAGAAAAGGCGGATATTTTTTATTTACCTTTTCCCTTTTTACTATAACATAGAAGTCACAAAGGACAAGAAGATATCTACATAATATTAAAAATTGTCGGTAATACGCCAGTAATGTATAAAAAGACAAGCTGCCAAGATATATTCAAGATCGAAACTCGCGACTGACTATGTAGGGAGGATTAGAAATTCGGGGTACATGAATAAAAATTTGATGGGATGAGCAACGTAAAAGTAGGAATTAAATATGAAATTACATGTAAGTAAGTTCGGGTGACTTCAAATAAAAGNTAGATTTTTTTTTTTTTTTTTTTTTTTTGGCTGTTGTCGAAAGTTCATTAAACGTACTCTGAACATTTTAGTGAACACCAAAAGGTCACTGCACTCATATATATATATAATGGTAAATGGTGAAAGCTTGTTTCTTGTTCATGTTGTTGCTCGCTGTGTTGTGCATCCCCGTTGTCAAATTGTGAAATATTTACCTAATGACTTTCTTCTTTTTTTTTTTAAATTTTCATACAAATAATAATTTTTAAATTGAATATATCAAAACATTTTGAAATATGTCAATATGACGATGACGGCACCGCCATTCCATACCTTTTGCAATCACTTGGCTGTGCATAGTGGTTAAAAAATCTAGAAAAACTAAGCTTACCCCATTTGATTCCAGAAGTAAAAAAATCAAGTCAAATCAAATTTTTAAATAGCTGGTGTACAATGGCAATATGCAGTGAACATTCTGTGATTCACCAAGTGGTCTAGGAGGAGTTGTCGCCCGCCACAAAGTATGTACCCTATGGCGGACGGAATATTAAACGGACGAACTGACACCATGATCACTATATATCACCCGCTAAAGCGGTGGGTAAAACTAGTATATATACTGTCATTATTATTTAAATTGATTGATTGTCTTGTAATTTCTTACGCATTAACTTTTATAACAAGTATTAAAATGGGTCAGTTTGGTAATTTTTTTCAGATTGTTTTCTCTGAAAAACGTCTTTGGTGCGTGTCCATTCCTTGCCAACAGTGACAAACGCATTTTATTTAAGACGTTACGCACGGTATTGGTGTTACTTTACGTTACATGATAACGTCGTAAAAACCGGCGTTGACAAGCACGTCTACTGCACTGTTACAAGATAAAGTCAACTTATTTTATGTTTTTTTAAAGGAAGACGGTGTAATTTCATTAACATAGAGTTTAATTGCAACTTTTGGGATATACAACTTCAGCATCTTCTATAGATGTGCGCACGATTTACGAAATACGGCATGACTATTATCTATTGTCTCCTCGGTGCATTTGTAATTTCTGCAATTGGGCACATGGTTTACTTATTTGTGCAGGATAGGTTGACAACAGAGGCAAACGAGTTTAAGCCTGAACACACAATTTTGACGGAGAACTGCTTACGAATTTTTAGTTACATCTTTTTGCGAGATTTACAATTAGTGCGCACAAGTTTTTTTTGGCTGTGGTCGAAAGTTCATTAAACGTACTCTGAACATTTTAGTGAACACCAAAAGGTCACTGCACTCATTTGTTCGGAAAATAGCAAGGTCTTGGCCTTTTTTTTTAATAAAGTCTATACAGGGAGAAAATAAAATGTTAATACAGTGGAACCTCCGAATACCGGCCTCCGTCGGGACCAAAGAAATCGGCCGGTTTTACGAGGTTCCGGTTTTCGGAGGTTCCGAAATCCGGTCTTCAAAACCAAACTCTAATACCGGACATGTTATATATGATATTTAAGGTCAGTATAGGCTGTGACTTAACTATTTCAGTATATTTCCCTGCGTTATTGTAAATTTCAATCAATATTGTCGGTAATCGGTTCAAATACAGTTATTTATCAATCAAGATGGCAAAAGATTTCTGACAAATTTAATAAACTTGGTCGATTTCATTGTCCGCGGAAAAAGTCGTCCGGTTTTCAGAGTTCAATTTAAGAAGAAAATATACGTTTGGGACCGATCTATATGGCCGGAATTCGGAATTCAGGGGGGGCCGGTTTTCAGAGGAATTTTTTACTTATTTATATAGGTATAAATTCCGGACCGAAACATACCGTTCGGTTTATAGAGGAATCCGGTTTTTAGAGGGGCCGGTTTTCAGGAGTTCCACTGTACTCTTGATATATATAAAGCGATAGATTTTGATGAAAATGTAGGACACAGTATGTTAAGTGGAAATATGAAATAAAAATTAGGGTCAACGATCATATCCTTTTGAGAAAAAAAAACAACATGAAATTCTATTATTTTCTATTTCCCATCAGTGATCATTTATCAATTAACTATATATTGAAATCATTTCGATGACATTTTGATTTTGAATTCCAATTTTCATAAGAAACGCAAGATAGTTCTATTGCCAAAATAAAATTCAAATTCTTTATTGTCATTAATTCAATGTTTGTGACAAACAATAAACAATAAGTATATAACAAACAGTTAACAATATCAACAAGTTAATCAACCTAAGTCCCCTGATCTCAGTTTCATAGACTGCATTAACAAGGAACCTTTATATTTTACTTGTTGGTTGGAAGCTTGGTTTAACACTATCGACCAAGTGCGAATCGATGGGATCATTATAAGAGTCTAAACAATACATGAGATTCCGATAAAGGAATTATTACTGTATTAAAATCCAAAATGTTTACGACAGTAAAATTTTTTTTTCATTAATTGCAAATATTGTTTTGACTATCATAATGATCTCGTCGATTCGGACTTGGTAGATAGTGTTTAATAAGTTTTTAATTTTTTGTCTGTCAAGTTTAAGAAATTTGGACCAGGTTTGTGTGGGTCGGGCAAGTTCAATATTCGTTTTCTCTTGAGCACTCACCAAAGACTCGTACTCGCAAGTTAGTCACCCAATTTTGTGTGCTGAAGCTCAAGCTTGTAACATTCATGTACACAAGTTAGTTTATCCTACCTGCACATTGTTATATTCGTGCGCGTAAGCAAACAACTAGGTCACTCGCTTGCTATAGTTGGCGACTCGTGCGTAAAATTTGCATGACTAATTCTCGTACCTACAAGTTTTTTAAAAGTAGTTAAATTTGCAATTTTTTTAATAAACATTGACGAAACTTGCATGTTGGGATGATGTAACGCAAAAATGAAAAACAAAAACATACTTTGCTTCTGTTAGTAATACCTAAACTGTTCTATTTTTTGTTTGGTTTAATTTATATATTTCAGTAGTATCCGTATTGTTTGTTCCTTTTGACTTTTTAAGTATTTGTACTAATTGTACATGTAATTGTTGTTCGCCTTTCTATCTATTGACTCATCTCTATAGTTCAGAACTTTTCAAGACTGCTAGTTAATTCCCGATTAAAAATTATTTGCATCTGTCTGTCCAGGAAAATGCAAGACAAATAAAACGCTGGAAAACCTTGTAAAATAACGCAAATACGACGTTATTGTATTTTCTTACAAATGGGACATACTTTTGGACATTGTAATTCGTTTGGTTTACAAGATATATTAAAGAAATTCTAAACCATTATATATTATTTTAAAGAGAAATAGTTGTACAATTTATTAGTCGTGACCAATTGCATACATTTTCAAACAGTGAGTTTAAATATAGTGTTAAAAAACACGGTCCTGGAATAAAATTCGCACTTTTAAACACTGGGACATTTTTTTGGCCATGCGAAAATCGACGATTTGGATACTATACCAGTGATATTAAACAAAAAATAGTTTAATGTAATTATTACGCAATTGTACAATTATTTCATTGTAAAAAAAATGTTAATTTACGCCTATTTAAGTTCTGAAAAATATGGCTTTAAACTATACATGAATGTACGATAAACTAGATGGGACACGTATGTCCCGGTTAGCTTTCCTGCTGTCTTTCCTTTATACAAAATTCAAACGACAAAACTGATTGATATCATAATCTTTTGATGGTGTACTGTGCGCTTGCAAAAATTGGCGAAGAATCGCGGAAATTTGAATGATTGCGGGTCTGGCTATTCAGTAAATCACGAATTTAGTGTAACGCAGGACAGCATAAAAATGACGTTGTTGCCATAATATAAAACATCAACACATTAAAAATATTATTACCATTAGAAAATATTTGATATAATCGAATTCTATGTAAAACAAGCTTTTTATTGATATGAAATAATGCCATGGTAATGAAATTCTAAAGTTGAACATATATTTAATGTAGAAGCTTACTACGACGCTTAGTTGAAAGTATCACCAATATCTTGCGCGACGTCTAAGTATTCCTAGATTTTTGCGTAACTCGACGTTTAACGCGATAGTTAAAATTATAATCCATTTTTCGAGTTGACTCGAATGTCAACTCGAACTCGAATGGTAATTCGAATTGTAACTCGGACTTTAACTCGACTGTTACTCAAACTCGAACTTTAATTCGTACTGTAACTCGAACTTTAACTGTAAATCGAACTCGATGGTTATCAATACCCCAATATTTGCCACACGTATATGCTTTCTGTGATATTTGCATTCAAACATGACTGTTAACAGCCATTTGTGTCTATTTAAGTGAATTTTGCAATATTTAGGAAGATGCTTCTACTGGAATGAAACCCAGAACCAAGACCATTTTTGTTGCAAGTATATAATAACTTCAAAATGGCTTATGGTTTAGTTGTTTCTTGAGGTGCTACATATCGAAAAGGGTTCAGCAAAAATACATAAATTGTCAAAATCCATCAAAATTGTATGCAAATAATCATTTAAATGTCTAAATGCTCCACATACAATTATGAAAATGCATTTTTATTTTGTTTTGATAGTGTCTATAACAGATTACATGATAAAACAGTTTCGTAGAAAATTTAATGTTTTCTCAAAATCTCTTGTTGAGAGAAACAAATTTACGGGACATTGATCATACCTCTTTCCGTATTGGAATCGAAATAAACCCTGAACGCAAAGTACTTTATTGTTGTAATTTTAGTATGGGCTTTCTTTGTTTTTTGCATATTTTACCCTCGCTTACGCTCTGAGAAAATATTTGCAAAATACTACTCAAGCCCATACTAACATTATAATAAAATTTAAAGAAAGGATAACAGGAAACAACCACAAGTACGACTCCCATTTCATTATTTCTTATATCTTACCATGAGGTTCTTTTATATTATGAATACATAAAAGCTGGTTTTACAGAGATATCAAATTGTGGAAACTACAACCTAATAAATAACATATAAAAATCGACAGGATCAAGGATTAAATAAATAAGTACAGTTTTAGAACGTTGTAGCAGTATTCCAACGGCAATAAACGTTTGTTTTATGTATAATGGCTAAATTTAGTTTCTACGGATTGCCATTTCGGCAGCCTTTGTGTTTATGTCGACTTGCAAAAAAAATGTACAGACCTCAGATTCCATCTTCGCTCAATTTACTTTCTTCAAATCTCCATTACATCATCCTGGAAATTTGATTCTGCAGTGGTCATGTTAACAACTTTAACTCTATCAAAACATCTGAACCAAAAATATGTGTGAATGCTAACAGGGAAAAAACCCGAAGGATCTAAATAAATGGCAAAAATTATCCAAAAGAGATTAATTCAAATAATCCGTTAAAACAATTATAAATGACACTTTTTTTAGAGTCGTTATGGTTTGAGTAGTCGAGAAATAAAGTTTTGCTATTTAAGCTCATCTGACCGAAAAGATTAGAATAACTCATTGCAACCATTAGGCGTCCGTCGTCCGTCTGTCCGCTAGCTTTGTTTATTTTGACGACCCACTTTTACTATCTGAACCAAACTTTACAGGAATAAAATATGCAAGGTCCTTTAATAAATTTAAAAAAAAACCTGGTCGCCAAGTCGTAACATAGTTTAACATTGGAATCTACCGGAGAAAATCATTTTGATTAGGGATGTCAACTCGGACAAGATTTAATACTCGAATACTTGAAAGTTTTTCCGAGCGAGTACTCGAGTACTCGCTCGGAAAACAGCTGAATAATAATTCCGATAGAGCATACACCAATAGTTATTGTATGAAGAAACAGACATTTATCCAGTAGCAATTTCCATTTTGTCTTCAGTGCATTTTAATATTATTTATTATTTAATTTTTGTCAGTCATCAACAACAATGCAATCAATATTTAATTAACTGCTTTTAATTCTAATTGCTAACAAATCAATACAGATCAATACGTTAATTTGGTAAAAACAAACATAATTATATGTTATTTGCAAATTTATTGACACGTGAAACACAAAAGGCCACTAAATTTGATCTTCAACAGTTTTCGTTGAGAAAAATTATGGCAATCATTTCTTGAGAATACGGAAGCCCATATAGGACCTATCAAAAATATTTTTGAATTCGTTATAACGAATTCTGGAATTTGTTTTAACGAATTTAATTCAATATTACAAATTTTTGAATTCGTTATAACAGATTTTTGAATTTGTTATAACGAATTTAATTCGTTATAACAAATTCAAGAATTCATTATAACAAATTCGAGAATCCGTTATAACGAATTGTAGAATTCGTTATAACAAATTCTAAAGAAAATTGTTTTAACGAATTTTTGAAATTGTGAGAACAGATTGAAAAAACTGAAAT
>MJUU01051833.1:130368-217228 GCA_002080025.1 Modiolus philippinarum | reverse complement strand
TAAATTTCCTGAAAGTCTCAAAGACCACTTATTTTTTGGAATTCTACCTAGCAACCATACTTAAATTGTTTATTTAGTTTAGGAAAAACATATTCATCAACTGGATTTCAAAAATATTTATTCCAATTTTGGTTAATTTCCTGAAAGTCTCAAAGACCACTTATTTTTTGGAATTCTACTTAGCAACCATATATCCTAGAATTCTTTTAGTAACAATAATGACTATCAATAGGTAGATTTCAAAGATAATGAAAAAAATTATGCCAAGGGTGTATAACAACTGTTTTCTGTGTCAAACAGGGAGTGCGGGGATAGCTGTCGTTTCCGACAACATCTAGTTTTAAATTGAAATTGGTAATTTGGTGAAATGCAAAAATATAAAAAGCATGACGTGTGGTAGATAACAACAATATTAGAAAGATCATATACTGAAATTTGTAATATTACTAATGGAAATTGTATTCAATTTAAAGATCGAATGCTTAAATTTTAATTGTATGTTTCTATCATTTTAATTAAAAGAGAACAATATGGAAGATACAAATAACGATCAATGTTATAGTATGATTGGGTAAAATTGATTCTATGTTATCTGTTATTTTGATGTCCAATTCCCTGTTATATGTTATTGGAAAAATCAGTTCGCTGTTTTGCTATTGGAACACCCCTAGCCACCTGTTAACATAACTCCTTTAATACTGAAGGTTTTTCGGTTAGACAGCGATTAGCTTTAAACAGGTTCAGAATATGAGTGGTAGTCAAATTATTTCATTTAGTCAGGGTTGATTAGGGACCGACCATCTAACCTGAAGGGGGGGTGGGTATGTTTTTTTTTCTGGACAGAAACAAATTATTTATTTTTCGCACGCGTATCAACAAAATATTTTTTTTCAAAATTAACATTATTTTTTTTGGGCAGAAAGCCTCATTCAGAATTTTTTTTTCATCATTTTGGCAGTCAAAATATTTTTTTCTCATAAAATCAGATCCAAAATATTTTTTTAGAAAAAAACCATAGCCCCCCCCCNCCCCCCCCCCCCCCCCTTTTCAAGTTAAATGGTCGGTCCCTTATTACAATCACAGGACACAATCCACAAGGTAATTTCACCAAAAAGGAAATGAAAGACAAAAAACTAACGTAAAGAACGATAGGAACTCGGGATAGTCGGACTTGGTACCGGCACTAGCAAAAAAAGTTTTGAGTAAAACAATATCTAATGCGTTTTAGTTTAATAAGCATCGAATGCAAATCAAACCGAATAACGTGAGAACGCAGCATCAAAACGTATTTGTTACTTTGCGTTCACAAGTAATACGTATCGAAAGCGCATTGAAAATATTTTTGATACGTATTCGCGATGCTGTATCATATGTATGTCTGAACGCAGCATTACACTGGATACCGACAGGATATTTTACATGGAATTGGCTTTGGGATTTAATGACCTGCAAATTTTAAGCCGCTCTTACACTTAACCGTATAACACAAATGTATGAGGAACGGATGAAAAACATTTTTGTACGGTGGTAAATATTTTTGTCCGTTCACGAATTAAAGTGAAAACGCACAAAGACCGGAGGTATCCAGTCAGTACACCGTACATACATAGTGCTGGAACCGAATAAACCGAATTCGCACGGAACTAACACCAGAACCTACCAGACGAGCAACGAATAAAACGTGTTTATAACGGTAACATACCGGACGAGTACCGAATAAAATGGATTGCTAACGAAAACGTAACACACGAGCAACGAGTAAAGACGAATTGGATAGGTTTAATGTAAAACAATCGATTTTGAGAAAGAATACCAGTGTCTTAGACCGCTCAATAACTTATTATACAAAGATAATCATTATAGCGTGCTTGACCAGTTGAAATCACTTTTTTTTCAAAATTTCACCGAGTAGAAAGGCAGAGAAGGACCCCCCCCCAAAAAAAACACTATCGGGTTACAGATAACCTTCTTCACCAACGAACCAAGGCGAAAATACCAGTGAAGATACTCAAGACCATGATCGGGTTAAAATTATACAGTCTCTACAGTAGCCGGTGCTTCTTAACATTTATGCACTCACAACAAAAATGGGTTTGGTTCTCGGTGTCCTTCGATTAGTATCATCTTCTAAAACATTTTAAAATGGCTTAAATAGACACAAAAAGGCTATTAACAGCCACTTTGTCAGAAAACATAGAAGTGTTTACTAAGTGTGGCATAGATTACTTTTATTCCTAGGAAGTAAACGTACCAGAGACAATGTTCAACAACATTTGAGCATATTTTGGAAATTACCCAACATAAGAACAAAATGCACGGCTGTATGGCCACACCTCTTTGATATTTGCAGATGACTATTTCGAAATACTAAAATACCGAAGTTGCATAAGAACAGTAAATTTAGTTATGCTGTACATGTGTTCCTCTCTTAAGCAGCATTAAAATCAAATTATATGGAAAGCCAAAATCCGAAAGTAATATAAAAAAAGAAGTACCCATGACCAAATATATCGAAAAAGAACGCCAAATCCAGTATCAAGTACATCCATCGAGTGCCATAGACGGAATGAAGCCTCAGTATTTTTAGGGATTAGAATTTGGATAAACAGCAAATTTCTAGAAAACACAAGGTACAATCTTTATGTCAGACAAGTCTGACTATTGGGCTGGTGAATACCCTCTAGGACCCCTGGTCCACCAGAAGTGGCATTGGCCCAATATTTTCAAAATACTAAAATACCGAGTGGCATAATAAACAGTAAATTTAGTTATGCTGTACATGATTTATTCCTTTCCACGAATCATATGCCGATGTTGTACATATGCATCGGAAATCACGATTCAATATTATTTTAGTCTTTTTATCTTTTCTTTTCATTTTGTTTTGTGTTAAACTAACAATTTGGTGAAAATAAAACAGTTTTCCACATAACCTGACCTGTACCTTACAATAACGACATGATATTAGCGCTCTGGGTAGACTTGGAGTGTTTCTTCAACATACATTTACAATTGTTAGTCCATACCCCTTTAAATCACCTTAGTAAAAAGACCAGTTTGAGCTTTTATTATCATTCATCTCTCTTTTGGATTTTCATATTTTTACCATCTCCTGTGAAACTACTAAAATAAAAAAAAAGCAAATTAGACCAAACTTTACAGGAAATACTTATGAAAAGTCTTAATTTCGTTCCTATCTGGTATAAAAAAAAACACGGCGGAAAGCATTGATCTGAGTTTAACATTGGACTCTATGGGAAATCACGTTTAAATCATTTTCCCTTTGAAAGCAAATTCAACCAAACCTTACATAAATGATTTACGGAAGATACTTTGCATAAAATGCTAGTTTGGTGTCAAAGGAAAACCTTGCAACTAGCGAGCACGGAACATAATTGGATATTGGACCATACTGGAAAAACATCACTTTCATAATTTGCTCTTCAACTATCGAAGCGAACTAGACTAAATTTGATTCTAATGCTGCTGATAATGAAAGGTTATTCCTTGCATTGAAACACGTGTACAGCGTAACGAAATTAACTGTTTAGTATGCAACTTCGGTATTTTGTATTTTGTACTAGAATGGTGTATTGAAGGTCTTTCCCAATATTGATATTTTAATCATCTGCTTTTCAATTTCTGAAGTAAGTTCAAAGAAACTTTACAGAAATTCTAGCTGGAAGGTCATCTAAACAACTGCTCCTTTGTTTGGATCCAATGAAAACCTGGCTTCTATCGCAGAACATAGTTTGACATTCGACTACACGGAAAGAAAGTCATTTTCGTCATCTGCTCTTATACTATTTATCTTCTACAAAGGTTGCCCTTTCGTTTTCGATTCATTGAAAAAATTATGACCACCAGGGAAGTGGACCCATTGTATTTTGTAATGCACATTCCATTCATCAAAAAAAAAAACAAAAAAAAACAAAAACAAACCCCCCCCCCCCCCCAAAAAANAAATTCACTGTAATATTTTCAATTGTACTTTGCAGGAAATTTACATTACATTGGGTATCTTTTTTTATTTCGTATCTATTTATTTACAGGACTGATTAATGAAAGGCATTTTTCTTCAGATCTTGCAGAATAGTTCTACATTGAAACCTGAAGCAATTATTTTTGTATGATCATCTTCTCTGAAAATACTGAAGCAAATTGAATCAAACTTAATTGGAATGATGTATTGAAGGCAATGAAAAAAGATTTCTCATTCCATTCTGGTTTGAAACTAATCATGGGTTTTGTGCGAACATAAACAGACCATAGGACTCGATGCTGAAAATATTTTGATCATCTCTAAAACTACTGAATCATATTTAAGCAATATTTATTTTGGGTTGGTAAATACCTGCATTCCTGTGGCTTGTTTCACGAAGCTGTCTTAGGACAGATCTCTGTCATATGTCTGTCTTAGGACACAAGTTGTGTCATAAACTGTTTTACAAAGTTAAGACATGTTCTAAGTTATCCTAAGACATGTCTTACATGTACGTAAGACATTACTAAGTAAAGTTTCACGAAACACTATAAGACAAAACTTATGACAGTCCTAAGATATGTCCTAATCATTGTCTCAAGACAGTACTTGACTTAGTATACCTTCATAGGTCAATTCATGCATCTTCTTTCTTTTACCGTAATGATAGTGTCAAACCCTGTATAGTGTAGCATATACTCATTCATTTCAATATCACAACTATGTATGCCTCTAATAAAACAGTATTTAAAAAAAGATTACCTCTGGATCGAGCAGTTAAGGTGAGTTAAAGTTCCGGTATTATAAGCTTATTGTTCATGTCGGTTGAGAAAAATGTAAACAAATATTTTTTTTGAAGTTGGATCGATTGTAAAAAATTCTAATAAATTTAAAAAATTTGTAGCCCTTACCCCTCTTCTTCCCCCAAAAAAGAAATAACAAGAGGCTCTCATGTTAAACTATGTTCCCCAACGGCGACAATCTTGGATAAAGCATGTACATGAAAAACATTATGGTTGCAAGGAACGAAATTAAGATTATTGAGGCCAAGTTTGGTTCAGATTGGCACAGAACTTTCAGAGGCTCCCGGGCAATTTAATCTTTTTTCCTGCAGACCACTAAAGAGCTATCATGGCTAATTTTTGTCCCAACTGGCTTAGAAATTTAAGAGGAGATCTTTGAATGTTTTCCGTTAGGGTTTAATTTTAACTATGTAGCCCGCTAGCAACCATCTTAAATATAACACAGACTTGAAAAAACATCTGTTTTTCAGGGACTATCCATAGCTAATTGAGACTAAGTTTGCTTTGATCTGACATGTAGTTTCAGAGAGGATCTTTGAATGAAAAGTTTACGCCGGACGGACGCACGCAAAGTGAAGACAAAAGCTCACCCTGGCTATAGCCAGGTGAGCTAAAAATGATAACGTCACTGATAATTACTGTACATGCTTTGAAAACAAGGAAAATCGCTGTTTTTCGTCCAACATCTATAAAAGATATAGAACATGCTTACTATTTACCGTCTGTAAAATAACTCAGATTTTCCTTATAATTTTTTTAAATTTGGAAAGTAACATCATCTGTAACTGTTGAACAAAAAAAAAGTGCGCCGTTTGAGTCAAATTGCTAGGAATGATATAAAAAGGTTAACCTTCAATATTACTCAGCTTTCTAGAAACGATATTCAAGAGACAACGTAATTAGAATACCAAGGAACAAACACATAAATGACGAGATCGAAGTCCAGAGACAAGGTAAATGCCAGAAAACAGTAGGAAAAAACGTCTTAAAAATACAAAATTAACAAACACATCACTGAAAACTAAAGCATTAAAATGTAAACTCCTGAGTTAAAACCGAATGACATCAGGTGCTCCGAAAGAGTAAGTATCTCCTGCTCTGCGAACGGCATCCGCCACACTGTCAGTCAGTCAACCAAGGGTTAAATCAAAACCGGTCATGTAAGATCATTGAATACGTAAAATCTACCTGTAAATGTCCACGTCCACTTACGACATCGACATGTCATATCATCTAACGCGGTCGTGCTGACGGCAATAAAAAATCCCAAAAGAAAATATCCCTGGCTCTAGAAAAGATCAGATGGAAGCGGTGCAGACTGTTTCTGGTCAACTATCATTGGCTTGGAAAAACTAAAATGAAATTCTCTGTCAAAAAAGGCGGGGAATTAAAAATGTACTCTTATTTGATAACATTTTGAATAATCAACTACGTAACGGAACAAGTTCAACCTTTAGTCGCTGATACGAATCCTTACAATTTTAGAAAAAGTCCAAATTTTTCAAAAGCAACTCATAGATGATATCAAACTTTCCTGTTGTAATACAAGAATGGAATTCTTGCGTCAATTTCCAACTTTTTCGGTTTTTAAGATTAAACCCACTTAAATGTAATGAGACTTACTGACACTATTTCAAAATATTTAGTAAAGTCAGAACAGTCTTCAAATGTAACAGACAAATGTAACAGACACAGGTATACATATGCAGTGAACTCAATTTTTTGCATTCATTTGTCTGTGGGTTAGAAAAATGACATAAACGAATCAGCCACCAAAAATATCTCACAACTCAATATTCTTGGTGGCTCTGTGAAGGCTGCTATGCATGCAGTACATCACTCTCCCGGAGCACCTCCAGTTTTTCAGCGGTTTACATTGGTAGTGTTTGTTTTGCGGCTTTCTTATTCAATTTGTCTTTGACAAGCTGTCTCGAGTAGTCTAAAATATTAATTGTCATGATTTTTTCTTTGTTGTGTTTGAAATTTCCTATTTCTCGCAGTTTGCCTTGATATTTGTTTCCGGATGTTTTTTTTGTTTACTTTTCATATTTTTTGTACTTTGAGATTTTCCCTTTTTTGTTCATTTTGTTGGAAATATTTCCAGTACCTGGTTTTATTTAAAGTCTTGCAATAACAAAAATTGGAACTATTGATAAATTATCATCAAATACAATCCAGTTATAACCATTGTTTTAATATAATCTGTTCTTATAGATTGGATTCATGTAAATTTCATTCCACAGTATCTTTTCTTCAGAATTTTGCTTTGGGTACAATGATTGTTGATTCACTTCTCTAGGGCGCTCACTGCTACAAAGTCGCAGTTGATGGCCATCCATATTTGGACGATATGGCAATCTTTGTTGCGTTTGTACAATCTCGTCGTATTCCATACTAGCATTTGTGTGACCAGCCGTAAGATAACCAGGGTAGGTATCTGTCTGTAAAGGATAAAGTGAAGAATCTTTAGAATATATAAACAGATTATAGCAGATTCCTGCCAAATGGAATATTGAAATATTTAATGCTTATCGGTCGTTTTTTTTTCATTTGAAAAGTTAATTGAATATCGGTTAAAATTTGATAGTATGTCTTTACTGTTATTGACATTAAGGGTTAATAGGACGCCTTACACATAATGCTGCTATAAGATACAAGGTTTTTATGATTGAGGAGCTTATGATTTGACGTTTCAATAATATGGAAAATGAATAAATACAATAAAATAAAGGAGAAAAACGTGACTAGGTTACGATGTCAGCAGGTAATTTCTTCTGGAATTTGTTAGTCAATGAGTGTAAACTTGAGTATCTTTAAACTGTAGCATTTTTTACCGATTCAGAAAGCCTTATGTTTAGCATTTGTCGAAACTCTGCTTAAAGTGTATAATAACCAGCTGCGGCAAGTCGCATGATACGCCCGTCGTCACCCTTCAAAACTTTAAGTGATTTAGGTAAGGGGTTCTCAATTCAGATGCACCTGTAACTGCCTAATTAAGCTTGATTTCTCTTTAAGAAATTAATCTGCAAAGTTTAAAGTGAGCCGATCAAAGTACTTTTCAGTTAGAGCGCAACATGTAAAAAATTGCCTTAGAATTGAAAACAAAGTCCCATAACTCTTGCAAGAAAAATAGAAATTTCACGAAAAAGTAAACAGATTGTGAGGCCATCATATCCAATACCTCTACAAAGTTTGAAGTGAATTGGCCAAAGGGTTGTCAAGTTAGAGCGCGACAAGTAAAAAATTGCACTAAAATTGACGAATAAAGTCACATAACTCTTGCAAGAAAAATGGAAATTTCACGAAAAAGTATACAGATCGTGAGGCCATCATATCCAATACCTCTACAAAGTTTGAAGTGAATTGGCCAAAGGGTTGTTAAGTTAGAGCACGACATATGAAACGGACGGACAGACGGACGGACGAACAATCGGACATCGGTATTCCATAATACGTCCGTCATTAGACGGGCGTATAAAAATAAAAAAATTCAAGCAGTCAAATATTTATTTAATCCTGAAATTATACTTGATTTCCATATGAGATGCCTGCAAACTTTGATATCCAAAACTGTTGTAAATTGAGGATATGATCCAGACGATAAACGTCACAAAGTTATTTACGTCAGATTTCTTTGAAATTATATTTTTTTTGCTTCAAAACATATATCAAGAAGACTAACACATGGAAGAAGTAACTTCGTTAGACTTTACCACATTTACCGATTAACATTTATATTAACAATGAAATGATATGAAGTAAATGCACATGAAAAAGAGTCTCTACAAATGAAATATGCATATGTTTTGTATGTTGCTCTATTAATTAATAAAAAAACCAGACATAAAGCAATAACAAGGATTAAGCACCTCCTTTGATTAAAAAAACAAAAACAACAAAGAGTAAAAGAAAGAAAAGAAAAAAAATATACTTAGTATAGGAAAATAAGTGAAAATATGTCGAACTAAAAAAAGAAGAAGAAGAAAAAAAAAAGAATCAAAACAAAACAAAACCAATAAGAAAAATAGCAAAACACAAAAAAGCAAACTATCTTTATGCTATATGTAATCAAGCCAGCTTTGATCATGAATAGTCTTCAATTACTGATTAACAATGAAGGGATATGGAGTAAATGCAAATGAGACAAAATCTCTACAAATACATAGTAAAACCTAGCAATGGAACAACGCTTTTAATGTTGTTCTTTATCTTGAAGTCACCATGAGGCCTTCAACAATGAGCATGACTCATACCTCATTGCAAGTTCAAGACGGCCCCTATCACCGGTTTGAGCAGAATTCATTCTTGCAACGCTACATCCATGGATGCGGGATCGTCAACAAACATAAACTTGACTGGCTAAGTGTTCTTCCAATCACTGTGATCCATTTCCCGACAAAAGGACTAGTAGAAGACGATCACAACATTTAACCACAGGGCACTCATCGAGCAAATTGTAAGAAAACTGGCATAATAAAAGCATGAGACGTGGGCACAATAAACAGGTGGTCAGAAAAACAATTTCAAATTGCAAAAAAATAAAAAGCAAAAATTAGAAAGAATGATAGTGCATCCATATGAAAAATTCTCTCAAGAACAAGTACACCATAACTGAAATGTATATAGAGCATACATCTCTCTCACGGGGAGTATTTTACGGACTCCACACTGCAGGAAAGACAAACTCCCGTCTAAAATTAACAATGAAGGGATATAGAGTAAATGCAAATGAGACAAAGTAGGTGAGAAACGAACAAAATCTTACTTTATAGTCATCAGATTTGGTCGGTTTGTTCAATCGTTTACAATACATAGTTACACAGGCAATACCAACACCCAACATAACACCAGCAACACCAGCACCCATTCCAATATAGATTAATTCTACAAAGAAATTTAATTTGATTAATCGGAACGCACAAAAAAGTTTATGTATAGCTAAAGTTTGATCCATGAAATTGAGTGTAATCGTAAAAGATGTAAAGCATTTGAACGAAGACAAGAATGCAGCGCTGGGACATGTCTTATTCCCCCAACTATTTGTAGATATTTATTTGTTCGGATTCTGTTCTGTTGGCTTATTCTTGTTGTTATTGTGAATTCGGTATTTTGTTACGTTTATTTTTTTAAGTTTTGAGTGTCATCAGTTTTCCTTCAGTATTGCTCATCGACATAAACATGAAATAGCTTAAAGCATAATTATCACGAGTAGTTATGATTTATTAAGACATAATTCATGGCCAACTAATGGTCTCAGAAAGGGTTTCTCCACTAATGACGATATTTTCATTTTATATGTATTAATACCTGTTTACTTTTCCTTTGGAAAAAGTTGTTCTGTTCATTTATTGATTTCAAAAGTGCCTTTGACACTTACAGTGTGGAGGATAGGATTGTGGCAAAAAATGCAAAAATTAAATGTTCAAGGAAACTTTTTAAAGTTATAAACTGTATGTATCAAAAAGTTAAGAGTTGTGAATAATCTGAGTTTTTTAATTGTGACATTGGAGTGAATTTATTTCCCTTTTTGTTCACTTTGTATTTAAATGATTTGGAAGATTATTTTATAGCAAATAATTTGGATGACTAAGAATCTATATCTGTGAAATATCTTGAAGAACTGGATCTCTTTTTCAAAATTTTATTATATTGTATGCAGACGATACAGTAATTATGTCCGAAAGTGAAGGTCTGCAACAAGCTCCGGAAAAAATTGACCAGTATTGTAATATATTGAAACTTAAAATTAACATACAAAAATAAAAGTGGAAATTTTTAGTAAGAAAAAGTATAAAAAAAAGATCCTTCAAATTATACGGAGAGAATGTAGAAATAGTCGACTTTTATATACTATACTAAGGTATAGTGTCTAATAATAACCGTTATTTCTGTACAGCGAAAAAGAAAAGACTTATAGATCAAGCAGAAATGTTCTTTACGCATTGTATTAGAAGTTGCGTAATTTCGCAATTCCAGTTGAGTAAGGGTTTAAACTTTCTGGTTCTCTTATTGCATCAATTCTTGTTTATGCTTGTGAAATCTGAGGCTTCGAGAATAAACATTCAGGTATAGAAAAAAATACATCTCAAATTTCTGAAAAAAAATACTTAATCTGAGAAATAATACACCAAACGATATGGTTTATGGAGAAATGGGGCGATTTTCAATTAATGTTATGATTAAGAATGGTTATTTTCTGGAATAATCTGATGGACTAAAATGGGAAATTATAGAGCTTATTGTATAAATTCATGCTGAAACTACAAGAGAGTAATCAAGCAAACTTTATGTGGATTACTTGTGTAAAGTCAATTTTTGATAATATGGATTGAGTTTTATTTGGAATGATCAAATATATATTAAAAAGAATTACTTAAAATTACTGTAAGACAAAACCAATTGACCAATTTATACACACATGGTTCTCTCAAATGAATAATTCTACGAGGGCTGAATTCTACGGATCATTAAAAAATGAGTTCAAGCTCGAACCATATCTTGTGAGACTAAATAAATCGGAGAGAATGTATATGAGTAAATTCAGGTGTTCAAATATTAAATTCCCCATGGTCAAATATATCACGGGTGGCCAATATTTTCATTTTACCCAAAGCGTAGCAGAGCGTGGTGAGGGTTAAAAATAACAAAATATACCGAAGTTACTGTAAATTTAGTTTATTGCCGGTTCGACAATTTATGTATCTCCGGTGGATATCAAATGAAAACACTTGCAAGATCATACACCCAACGTCTGATAGGGAACAAATAACGAAAAAGATCTAAATGAAAATCAGCTAAGGACAGAGCGATTGAAAGAAATTAATGGGCACCCATATGTCAGCATTTACGCGCAGTTTCATGGAACAAAATTTAGCAATGTATAAAACTTTTTGTTATCACAAATAATGACAGGCAGGGATTATTTCGACTCTTATATGACGTTTAGTAATCGATCAAGACGGACACATTATGACGTCAACTATTTCAGTGTGGATTGTTATGACGTCGTCCCATGAGTTATCAGATATTTATATGTCTATTCGTCGTAGTTGTCATTGTTGCTTTGTGGAACCAGTATTGAAATAATAAACAATGATTGAATTTCTGATGTGTAATTCTACCAAATTCTTTTCCGATCAGTAACAACGGCAATCTATATGTCGAAGTCAATAACTTTAAAGGTGACATAAGTTTTTCATTTTGAGGTTTCATGAGGTAGCAATGTTCGACTCTACATGTCCAACCATTTTGCACAATTTACTGACAGCAAATGAGAACACAAGGGGAAATCAATTTTTTCAAAGAACATTGATGTCATTGCAACAAGATTGCTACGCATAGCTATGTCCCCCGCCGCTGCAGGAAAGTCGATAAAGTCCAATAACTCATGTAAAATTTTGCGAATCAAAATGGCGGCAAGATATAATCAACTGCTTTAGGTGGAAAACAGCCAAGCAAAACTTCAGCAAAATCCCTTAATTGGATTTTGAGGAGATGTGCCCATAAAGTCTTCCTATGTTGTAGTATGAATTAAGTCGATAAAGTCCCATAACTCCCGTAAAATATGTCCAATCAAATGATCAAGCACATATGGTGGCAAATGTTGAAACAAAATATCAGCATAATCCGTTCAGTGGTTTCCGAGGACTTGCGCCCACAAAGTGTTCCTAAGCTGTAGCATGCATTAAGGTTAATGAGGACACCATACCCAGAAAAAAAATTACCATTTAAATTTCTTCTTTTTTGGATATATTGCAGTACTATAGTAGTTGGTTGTTACGTGAAATTTTCAAACCCCCTTACCAGGCTTTTTCTACAGATATATAGGGCAAGAGTTACCTGCCCCTTGGTGTTCATGGATATTAACAACGACAGTATATTAGGGCAGACTGTAAAGTACATGTTGTCAATAGTGGAAAAATAACCATCAGTGCTAAAAGCTGTGACTATTGAATATGTTATAACATAGAATAGATTGTGATCTTGCCATCTTGTAGCTTCAAAATTACCCTAATTCTACCTTAACTTGCAAATTTTTTACGCCTTTTTGGCCCTTGCCGGACCATATTTCATTCCATGACAAAAAATTGTCATTTAAAATTTGATTTTTTTCATTGAATATATTATTTAAAATCACAGCAATAATATATTAAAAAAACAGTATAGCAAACCAGGCTTTTAAGAGACCTACAAGCATTCAAAGTTGACAACATTGCCCCCTCCCCTCAAAAAATTTGGCCGTCACTAGTACAAAAACCGGAAATGATGTCACCAGCTGGGCTTGTAGCACCAAAGCCAAACTACCATAGTCATGGGACTGTACACGGTGTTCACTTGATTAGAACAGGAAGTTGTACATTGCACATGCCAAACCGGAAGTGGATACTTTCTTGACTACTGCTAAACATAAATACAAAGAAGGCTGTCATTTACAAATTCTAATTTTAAAAGTTCGACACCTGACCCTGTAAGAGTCTTATAGAGAGATAAGGAAGCGCGCATGCGGGACCGGAAGTAGTGTGTATTTCCTGTTGGCCACCATTTTGACCGGGAATGACCTAATATGCTGTATATTTTAGATGATGATGACTATATGAAGGAGTTGATATTTCTATTTTTCTCTTGTTCAAAACTTCTTTGGAGGGATCTTAATGAGAGGGAAATCAACAATGGCTTGCTCTGGGAGTATTTCTATCACGTCTGCATTAATTGTTTTGAAGGGGGTAGCTTTTGCTGTTCTAGGGTGATTTCCCTCTCCCCACAATTTTCTTGTTTTATTCTATCGATATTTCCCCTTTTCTAATTCCTTTTGTGCTTTATTTCACCTTTTCACAACTATCTCTCTATTTTATTTAATTTTTACAATTATTTTCCCCTTTTTCATTATTATTTTTCTTTTTCTCGCCTTATATCAAGATTATCTTCCCTTTTCATCCCATTCAGGGCAATTTGAAATTTTCTCGCTGTTTCTCTGTTTCCATGGCAACGGTCGCCATTTTGATATTCCTAAGACCAAAACTGATTTCTACACATGCTAAGTAAACTTCCTGTCAAATTTCATTCCATTCTGAGCATTTTTAATTTTTCCCGCCATTTTTCTGGTTTGATCACGTGACAGCTTTCCTCATTAACCTTAAGTCGATAAAGTCCCATGACTCCTGTAAAATTTGACGAATCAAAATGGCGATGCGATATGATCTTGAACATATGGTGACTAACAATCCTGCAAAATTAGAATGAGTTCGGACTAGCAGTTTGTGAGGAGTTGCGTCCACAAGGTTTGCCATTGTATAACAATGTGGAAATATTCAAAGTCCCATAACTCCCACAAAATTTGAAGAATCATAATGGCGATGCGATATGATCTAGTACTAATGGTGACTAACAATCCTGTAAAATTTGAATGAATTCTGGCCAGCGGTTTCTGAGAAGTTACGTCCACAAGATTTGCCATTGTATAACAATGTGGAAATAATCAAAGTCCCATAACTCAAACAAAATTTGACTAAAAAAATGGCGATGCGATATGATCTAATACTAATAGTGACTTACAATCCTGTAAAATTTGAATGAATTCTGGCCAGTGGTTTCTGAGAAGTTACGTCCACAAGATTAGCTATTGTATAACAATGTGGAAATAATCAAAGTCCCATAACTCCCACAAAATTGAAGAATCAAACTAGCGATGTGATATGATCTAGTACTAATAGTGACTTACAATCCTGTAAAATTTGAAGGAATTGTGGCCAGCGGTTTCTGAGGAGTTGCGTCCACAAGATTTGCCATTGTATAGCAATGAGGAAATAATCAAAGTCCCATAACTCCCACAAAATTTGACGAATCAAATTGGCGATGCAATATGATCTAGTACTAATGGTGACTAACAATCCTGTAAAATTTGAGTGAATTATGACCAGCGCTTTCTGAGGAGTTGCGCCCACAAAAAAAGTGACACACGCAGACCATTACCATGTCCCTCCGTCGCGTTGCAGCCGGGGGACAAATAAAGGTGTGAAATATGAGTGCTAAACAATTCCCTTACAAGCTATACTGAGTCCAACATTTAGCAATAGGTTTGTTTGAACAAATAGTTTAAGAATCGACATAGCATTTCTTCCATTCGGAAAATATATGCCTTTTTTTCAGGAACAAATACTGATGTTATTATTTGCATGAAAAATACTCTGCAGTATTTTAGCATGTGGAACAAATTTTGTAAATGAAATGGCGTTCTGTCATAAACATAAGAAATGAAGGGATATGGAAGAAAAGCAAATGAGACACAATCTCCACAAATACGTGGGAAAACAAGCAATGGAACAACGCTTTTATTGTTCTTCATCTTGAAGTCACCAAGAGGCCTTCAACAATGAGCTATGCTCATACCTCATAGTAAGTTCAAGACGGCCCCTAGCACCGATTTAAGCGGAATTTATTGCTGGATGTGGAGCAACGCTACATCCATGTTTATCATGTCATGGATGCGGGATCGTCAACAAACAAAAACTCAACTGGCAAAGTAGTCTTACAACTGCTGTCATCCATTGCCCGACAAAAAGACTAATAGAAGACAAACACAACGTTCAAACAACCACAGGGCACTGATCGAGTCAATAGTAAGAAAACTTGGCATAATAAAATTATGAAATGTGCGTAATTTAATCAGGTGGTCAGAATTATAAAGTAAGTGGCAAAATCAGACACACTAAGAAACAAGGACACCACTTGAGTACGGGACAAAAAAGAAAAATGAAGACACACATACAGATGAACAACACGGACCCAATAAAAAACATGGGTGAGATCAGGTAATAATAATTTTAAAAACACAAAAAATGCCAAAATTTTGAAATTATGATAGTGCATCCCACTTTGTTTGAATAAAAAAAAATCAAACGACATAGTATTAAACTATAGAAAATGATAAAACAATTTAAAAAATGCATTCTTATATGACTTAAAATTTCTTTTATTTAAACTATTATTAGCTCAACAATCTGGGGATATAATGTATAGCATATAATAAAATCATATTTGGCATTATGGAGTTTAACATGATACTAGTAGTTGATTTTTTCTACTTTCAATTACTTACATATTTGTATTATTATAATCCAATTAACAGTACCGCTGTAGACAACGTAATTTAGTGTGGAGTTGGTAAAACAATTCCCCATGTTAGAGATGTATGCTTTTTATTTCTCTTAGATATGGTGTACGTGTACATGAGATTATATCTCATGTCTACACTTTGTTTATTTACTATTATATAAATCTATGTAAATTCTAAAACCCCAGGTTTAAATCCCTCCATCGTAGTTTTGTCCTTGGCTATATTTGATGTTACTAACTATGTCGTTTGGTTTTATGCATTTTATACATTTTTGAAATTATGGATTTCCTATGTTTCGGTTCAAGTGCTGCTGGTGAGGAATTGATTTCCGAAATGGCCAAACAGATCATTTAAATTATTGCATTTGGAGTTGACATATGTGTTGTGGTCTCATGTTCATTTACTCCATATCCTTTCGTGAAATATATATGTTGTTGAAAGCCTCATGGTGACTTCAACAGTGAGAACAACTATAAAAATATTGTTCCATTGCTTGGTTTTACCATGTATTTGTAGAGACTTTGTGAGACTCATAAACATATACTCCATATCCCTTCATTGCTTATATATGTTTTCGGTTCTTCTGATGAATAATGCATTGTAATGTCGTAAGTTTCGATGGCGAGTTGTAGCAGTGTTTGAAAAGTTTGGTGCTAATTTCTACAGGGCGACAGAAAAATAGTGCAGAGATACAAAAATTAAAAAACCTTAGTGAGCACGCTCACATACACCACTCCCCCACATTCAAAGTAAATCTACATTATTGAACTCTGAAATAAAAGATTATCACAACTCTTATGTATGCACATCTCTTACATAACATATGCACAATAATGCTGCAAAATGTCAAAATCTTATATAGGAAACTGTCATAAACTGTAGGTGTTATATGAACAAAACATGTACCCGTACAATTAAAATGTAACCTATCAGCAATATATTTTGACAAAGACCAGATGTGAATTTTTTCTCATAATTTACACAAAATCAAAATTCAAATACCATGCACAGCTTTGAAAACTTTGCATGTAGAAAACTGTAGGAGGACATGTCTGGACAAAAAATGTACACTATAAGCAATACCCCCCAAATGGAAAAATCCAACAACGTGTATTTTTCTGAAAAAGTATCAAAAATCAAAATCCAAGTAGTATGCACATCTTTGATATATACACAATCAACTTGCAAAATAAAAACTTCTTATCTTAGCAAGTGGCCCTCAAGAGCCTTTATCGCTCACCTGGCCCTTGATTAACATAGAAATTTTGTTAAAGAGCCCATATAGATATAGTTAAACTATAGTTCCAATATACCTAATTAGTTTAAGGGGAGAAGACCTCTGTTGGTGTTTCCAATGGGGTCCAATGTTCAACTTTTTCCCTGCTGGCAGCCATCTTGGATAAAGTGTTAACCTAAAAAAACAATTTTCTCTTCAAGGGTGCACATAAAGACTATTTCGACCAAGTTTGGTTCCATTTCAGTAGTTTCAGAGGAGAAGATCTTTGAATGTGTCTTCCTATAGGGCGCAATGTAAAAACTAAGTTCCCCTCTGGCGGCCAGATTGGATATCACGCAAACCTGAAAAACACCTTTTTGCAAGAGACCACTCAAGGACTATTGTGGCCAAGTTTGGTTCCAATTGGCTCAATAGTTTCAGAGGAGAAGACCTTTGAATGAGTTTTTCATAGGGTCCAATGTTAAAACTGCGTTTCATGCTGGCGGCTATATGTTGGATGTAGCACGATCCTGCAAAAACACCTTTTTTGTAAGGGACCACCCAAGGACTATTGTGGCAAAGTTTGGTACCAATTGGCTCAGTAGTTTCAGGAAGGAAGATCTTTGAAAGTGTTTTCCCATAGGGCCCAATGTTAAAACTATGTTTCCCGCTGGCGGCCATCTTGAATATTGCGCTGACTTGAAAAACACTTTTTTGCAAGGAACCACCTAAGGACTATTGTGGCCAAGTTTAGTTCTAATTGGCCCAGTAGTTTCAGAGAAGATCTTTGAATGTGTTTTCCCATAGGGTCCAATGTTAAAACTATGTTTCCTGCTGGCGGCCATGTTGGATGTAGCACAATCCTGAAAAACATCTTTTTTGTAAGGGAACACTCAAGGACTATTGTGGCAAAGTTTAGTTCCAATTGGCCCAGTAGTTTCAGAGGAGAAGATCTTTGAATGTGTTTTCCCATAGGGTCCAATGCTAAAACTATGTTTGATGTAGCGTGACCCTAAAAACACCTTTTATGTAAGGGATCACCCAAGGACTATTGTGGCCAAGTTTGGTATCAAATGGCTCAGTAGTTTCAGAGAAGATCTTTGAAAGTGTTTTCCCATAGGGCCCAATGTTAAAACTATGTTTCCCGCTGGCGGGCATCTAGAATATCGCGCTGAACTGAAAAACACCATTTTTTGCAAGGGACCTCCTAAGGACTATTGTGGCCAAGTTTAGTTCCAATTGGTCCAGTAGTTTCAGAGGAGAAGATCTTTGAATGTGCTTCTCATAGGGTCCAGTATTGAAACTTTGTTTCTTGCTGGCGGTCATCTTGGATATCATGCAGACCTAAAAAACACCTTTTTTGTAAGGGACCTCCCAAGGACTATTGTGGCCAAGTTTGGTTCCGATAGGCCCAGTAGTTTCAGAGGAGAAGATCTTTGAATGAAAATTTACGCCGCACGGACGGACGACGGCCGGACAGCCGGACGACGGACGCAAAGTGATGGCAAAAGCTCACACTGGCATTAGCCAGGTGAGCTAAAAACTGTAGGAGGAGTTTTCCGGACAAATAATGTACACTATCAGCAATATTTTGCATAAAAATGAAAAAGTTCAACAAAGTGCATTTTTGAAAAAATATCAAAAACCCAAATCCTAATAGTATGTACATCTTTGATACATTCACAATCAACCTGCAATATAAAAACTGCCTACCTTAAAAACTGTAGGAGGAGTTATCCGGACAAATGATGTACCCTATAAGCAATATTTTGCATAAAAATGTATATGTATATTTTGCTGAAAAATTATAAATCAAAGCATGGAATGCTGTTAAGGCAGGTTCCTGGGTAATTCCAGAAGTCCTGTAATTATTACTGTTTTGCTGAAATCTTGGCAAAAGCCATGTAATTTTTTCAAGAATTAAAATCCAAAGTTTTCCTTCCCGGTTTGGGTTGTCTTTTCAGTTTTTGTGTAGGTTGTTGGCGATTTAGTTAAAACTCTATTTACATTCTATTGCCTTGTTCCTCTTTGTTGGTACATGTAAGTATTCCAAACAAGTGTTACACTCGATGGCTTGATTAATGTTGATATTTCTAATTTTGTAATGTTATCACTTTGATGACTACATGTTTTTGACTGTGATTAAAACAAAACAATTACTTGTTTTCATGATTACATTGATTTTCACAAGAACCACCTTTAGAAGATTTTACTCATAACGGCCTTATCACAGGGAGTGGGAATTGCTTCCAACCTAGAAAAAAACTTTTTACTATCAAACGTTTTTTTTAGGCCGTAGCAAGTCCCTGTGGCCTTATCTGGGGACAACACCTTCCAAAACATATTGAATGGGTTGAAGACTTTTTCTTATGATGGATCTCTGTTAGAGCATTCCATATTTGTATTTTTTATCTACATGCACATCAATTTTTGTTTTCTGTTGGAGCAAAGCACTGGACGCCGAAATGCTTGTAGCCACTTATAATCTTTTAAAGGTTATAACCTACAAATTTGCGGCCACCATCATTATTCTGCCACTTTTTGGATGCGCATGTAAAAATTTCCCCCAAATTTAGATCACAATCAATCAAGTGCTATACATCTAGACTATATACCATTTGCATACAGTGATGATTAAAAACAGTTATCCATCAGGGCGAACGGACCCGGATTCTTGGTGTCAGAATGTAGATCTAGAACTAGATCTACTTTGAAATAATATGTATAATTTTATCAAGCCCCTCATGAGTTTTAAACTGACGTTTTACATTTGACTTTCGGATCTAGCATGGAGTGTTTTCTTATACGTGACTACGATTTAACTTTGGACATGACGGATGACAACGTCTTGCCTTCGTGAACGAGTTCTTGGCGCAGTATACTAACTGATTTCATCCCTGTTTCAACACAACGTGAAAAATGAATTACTACGAAAGAAGGAATCACAGCAAGTGATGAAAATTCAGCAAGCGAGCGCTTCCCCCTGTTGTAACAAATCAGACTCGGTGACAGTTTGGGACCTTCATGATCCAGTACAAGTGTTGTACTTGATTACACTTGTGATTAGGAACGCCGTCAGAGATAGTTAAAACCTTCCGTGCTTCATTGTTGACATAATTGAATTATTCTTAAATTTACTTGTATTGGAAGTATTCCATGAAGAACATTTGTTGTAATTACGGATTATTTTGAAACTTATTTGACCCTTATTTACAACAGCGTATGTCATGCAGGCGTAATTAAGTATGGCCATTAATAGATAAAATAACGCGCCATCGGTCTGGACATTAATAAACAAAACAAAAAAGAAAACGAAGCTACGGTTTGGTTGATCCTTTTTTTTAAGTAAAAAAGATGTCAATGTAACCATTAAAAGGTTCAAAGTCATATATTTTGAGTAATAGACACATTTTTACGAGTTACAACAGCGAAAGTAGAAGTTACTATGTATTCATTCATAAAAAATTGTAAAATCACAGCGCGCCACTGAAAATTTTTATGAATGAACCGAATCGTGAATTTTGAATGTCAATTAAAGTCCTCTGAGATTAATAAAAACATTGCATCTTTCAAAAGATATTAAATAAATACAATACACACATAAAACGATGTAGTTGATCATGAAATGGACACTGTATCGCCAAATGAATGGATTATTTTTTGTTCCTTCGTATGAATAACTGGTAAGCTGTACGCGTTTTTTGACGATAGTCTGGATCATTTGGGCTCTTTTCATATATAGGAGTCTCCAAAATGTGAGTGGTTGAAACAGACTAGTTTCAAGATGGCTTTACACAACAGCTAGAAGGCAGAGACCCTGCTTGAAAATCAAAATCCAAGTAGTATGCACATCTATGATATACATTTTTGTATGCACAATCATATTGTACAATAAGAACTACCTAGCTTAAAAACTAAGGAGGAGTTATCCTTAGTTATCCGGACAAATGATGTACCACCAGAAATGACAGACGCACGGACTGACGGACGGACCAGTCAAAAACTATATACCCTCCCCAACTTCGTTGCGTGGGGTATAATAAACTAATAATGGTATATACACGTTATTAGAATAACAATTCTATTTCTTTTTAAACATTAACTCATTACTTTGCCAATATACTGACATAACGTACCTTGCGTACTCGCTGAGTCATCAGTCAAAGTGTTTCCTTCTGTTATGGCAGCATTACTTGTCATAAGGACTGTCCTTTCTTTTTGAGTTGTTGTAATAGTCTCAGCTTTTGTTGCTGTTGACTTGGTTGTTGTATGCTCAGCCTTTGTTGTTGATGACTTGGTTGTTGTAGGTTCAGCTTTTGTTGTTGTTGACTTGGTTGTTGTAGTGTCGACTTTTGTTGTTGATGACTTGGTTGTTGTAGCCGCAGCTTTTCTTGTTGACGTGGTTGTTGTAGTCTTAGCTTTTCTTATCGTCAACTTTTGTATTGTTGTATTCTCAACTTGTGTTGTTAGCTTGGCTTCTGAAGTGTCAGCTTGTATTGTTGAATCTGTTGTCATAGTCTTAATTTGAGTTTTTAAAATGGACGTTGAAGTATCAGACTGTGTTGTTGTAAACGCCGCTTTCATAATGTCAGTTTTTGTTGTTATTACTTTGGCCCTGGTAGTTTCATATTGTGTTGCTGTTGTCGATGATCGAATTTTTGTCTTAGCTTGTATTGTTTTTACCTGAAGTGGTGTTGTACTAGTTTGTGCTGTTGATAAAACAGTAGTCATCTGTGGTTGCATTGTTATGTACGGCCTACACGATGCACAACATTCAACAGGAACTGTCGGACAATTTAACTCCGGAGCTATTGAAATCAAGTCAGCACATGTCCAACCATTTCCAAAAACTTTTCCTCTCTTATCACCATATAAACATGCATCTGAAAGACAAACACACATAAATTAATACCGTATTATAAATATATCATAAATCATTATTGCATTGACAATTAATAGATATATATTCAAATTTGTACGATCAAGAAGTAAGAAAGACGAAATTGTGAAAATATTAAAAATTGCGACAATTTCCATTTAAAAAAAATTGTATACCAAAAAATCAAAATTTTAAGGACTTGAATGGTCTTATTTTTCAACATTGTATCATAACTGATAAATGAGGCATACAAACTAGATCAAATGATGAGATTTATTCATCTGAAAGGAATTGACGGCTTGAAAACCGTTATTTTCGCATTTTTTGCAGGAGGACGGGTACATTTTTTGTATTCCTAGATCATAAAAATGGCGTAAAGTGGCTCGTAAAGTGGCCAAACTTGTGTACATTGAAAAGTATTTTAAATAAGCTTTAATTTAGTACTAAATTTCAGTACACCTAACTTACCTACATAAAAATTATGGAAATTAAAAGATAAAATTAAGATTAAAACTAAAATACAAGAATTTTGTGTGGTGTACTATAAAAGTGGCCCTATAGTTTCTATGCGTGCAAGTCATATTCTTGTTAATGTACTTGCTTATGACCACTTTCAACACCAGTTATGAAGTTGATACATAATTTTGTAAATGGCATTCAACATCAATATCCACTTGGGCAACAAATTTCATTGAAATCAGACACTGTTGAATTTTCCCGCTTTTTTTGGCAACCATTTTAAAATGGCGGCCAGCGAACAATTCTTAACATCAGTTTTGAATTCGCAACATCAATATCCACTTGGAAACCAAATTTCATTGAAATCGGACACTGTTGAATTTTCCCGCCTTTTGTGGCGGCCATTTTGAAATGTCAGCGAACGAACAATTTTTAACATTGGTTTGAATTTGCGACATCAATACCCATTTGGAAACCAAATTCCATTGAAATTGGACAATGTTAAATTTTACCGCCTTTTTTGGCGGCCATTTTGAAAATGGCGGTCAACAAACAATTTTCTGCATCTGTTTTGAAGTCGCAACATCAATATCCACTTGGAAATCAAATTTCATTGAAATTGGACAATATAGAATTTTCCCGCCTTTTGTGGAAGCCATTTTGAAAATGGCAGTCAACGAACAACCTTATACATTGGTTTGAATTTGCAACATCAAAACCTATTCGGAAACCAAATTCCATTGAAATTGGACAATGTTATATTTTCCCGCCTTTTTTGGTGGCCATTTTGAAAATGGCAGTCAACGAACAATTTTCAGTATCTGTTTTGAAGTCGCAACATCAATATCCACTTGGAAACCAATTTTCATTGAAATCGGACAATGTTGGAATTTCCCGCCTTTTTTGGAAGCCATTTTGAAAATGGTGGTCAACGAACAATTTTATACACCAGTTTACAAGTTGCCATAGCATGGCAAATATTTTGATCAATTTACACTATACCTTCATCTTCTCTAGTTATGGATATAAAAAAAATATTCCACGAAAAAGGGCAACAACTCCTACAAAGATTTTTGGATTTTCTTCAAAATTTCAGGGTGGATAGATCTTTATATGCTGAACCTTTTTGCAATTTACACTTGACCTCTATCTGTTACACTTTTTAAAATAAAAAAAATATATATTAAAATTTAGAAAATTTTACGGAAAAGGGGCAATAACTCCAATCCTTTGGATTTTCTTTAAAATTGCAGGGCAGGTAGATCTTAACATGCTGATTATTCTCACTACCAATCAGATTTTTGATATCTGTAACGGTTTTCGAGTTATTTGCAAAAAATACCCCTTTGTTCTATTTTTAGTAACAGCAGCCATGTTGCTTGGTTTTCGGACTAATCGAACACAGATTTGAAACTGTTTACCCTGGTGATGATTCAGGTCAAGTTTGGTAGCAATTGGCCCAGTGGCTTCTGAGGAGAAGTTTTTTAATTTGATGACAAAAAGTATCAAATTTCTTAAATTTGACCAATAAAGGGCAAAAATTCCTATATGGGTAGTCAGATTTTCTTCAAAATTTCAAGGTATGTAGATCTGGATATGCTGAACATTTTTGCAATTTAAAGTTGACCTCTATCTGTTATAGTGTTTGCGATAAAAAATAAAGAATATCAAAATTTTGAAATTGTAACGGAAAAGGGTAATAACTCTGAGACAGGTTTTTTCGGATTTTCTTCAAAATTGCAGAGCAGGTAGATCTTGTCATGCTGATCACTTTTACCCCATGTCAATTTTTTGATATCTGTAATGATTTTTGAGTTATTTGCCAAAAAACAACAATTTACCCCTATGTGCTATTTTTAGTAACGTCAGCCATGTTGTTTGTTCCTCGGACTAATCGAACACAATTTTGAATCTAGATACCCTGGTCATGATTCAGGCTATGTTTGGTTAAATTGGCATAGCGGTTTCAGAAGAGAAGATTTTTGAAAAAGTTTACGACGGACGGACGGACGGACGACGGACGCCAAGTGATGGCAATAGTTCACATGGCCTTTTAGGCCAGGCGAGCTAAAAATCGGTCTAGATCATAAGTGGGAGAGGGGGGAGGTTGTCACTTAAAGTGATTTCAGCCCATGGCCTATATTAGTAAACATGAAAAATCAAACTGGATTACATTTTTTTTAATTAAAATGTGTAAAGTTATGACTTCCTTGAATCTAAAAGTAAGAAGTAAGAAAGTAATTGATAAAAATTGAATTCATCATTAAAACGAAACAAACAAATATAGTGAATGCGAAAGGATTTTCTGTACTAATAAATGAATAAATGGTAAATAACAAATCATTTATAGTCGTTTTGGTAAATCTATCAATTGAAAAAGATAACCAGATAGAGTAAATGTACCTGCCCTAAAATATTCATGATTGCAGAACTGTTTCTAAATCGGAGAAAAAATATACAGAAGAAGAAGTGATTAAAATGATAGAGTTTCTGATCGAAAATATATTTGTCCAGTTTGGAGGACTTGTTTTTCAACAAACTATCTGAATTCCAATGGGCACAAACAGTGCACCTTTCCTAGCCGATCTGTTTCTCAACTCTTATGAGGCTGAATTCATGGAAAGGCTTTTTCAATAATAAAAAAAATAGCCCAATCCTTCAATTTTAGTTTCCGTTATATAGATGACATTTTCACTAAACAACCCTCGCTTCGGCGATTTTCTTAATCTGATCCATCCAAAAGGTCTTGAAATTAAAGATACTACAGACACCCATATCTCGGCCTCATTCCTTGACCTTTATTTTGAAATTGACAACAGAGGTAGACTTCAAACTGAGCTGTATGACAAACGCAATGACATCACTTTTCAAATAGTCAATTTTCCTTTTCTTTGCAGCTAGATTCTAACAGCACCGACATATGGAGTTAACACCTCCAAGATCATTCGCTACTCAAGGCCTGTGGTCGATACAGTGACTTCCTCGAAAGAGCCGAGTTGCGTGCAAATAGGCTACTCAAACAAGGGTATGTTACCCATAACTTGAGGTCTTCACTCCAGAAGTTTTTACGGTCGACATCACCATCTTGTGGACCGCTATGAGATATCTGTTTCCCAGATGACAACAGATCTTTCCCTGTAAAAGCTAAATTGTTATTTCCTCTACCGGATTTGTTCTTTACTACCGGATAAACACGGCGGTCGTCTTCTTATTAGAAGCGGGAGATGCTTTCTCTACTGGTGCACCTGATCTCACCAATATTTTTTTTATTTAGACCATGTTGTTCATCTTTGTATGTGTGTGTATCTTCATTTTTCTTTTCTGTGCCGTACTCATGTTTTGTCTTTGTTTCTTTGTTTTTCCGTTGTTGCCATTGTCCTTGGAATATTTGTTTTAAATTGACGGTTTTGGTTCTCACTTCCTTTATGATTTTATTTAAGCACCAGACAAACTCGGATATGATGTAACACAGATGTAGCTAATTAGATTTTCATTTTTTTAGCTGAAATTGACCAATGACTCACGAAACTAATGCACGTTTATTATTTCTGTACACCGTTGCCATTTTATCCATGGCGGCCATTTTTGGCCATTAAAAAAACCTAAATCAGGTACTTTTCAAAGCCATTTTTGTTCAAGGAAAATCAATCCATTTCCAATACAACTTTTATGAGCTTACTTTGTAGCGTTTTCAACAATCTCCAACACAATTTCAATACAATCCAGAAATTCAGTGTTAAAGTTGGTATTCATGATATAAAACATCTATTTTCATGAGATTAATTATTATGGAGCCAGTTTTTCTTCATCTTTTACTTTAATACTATTTTATTGCATAAAAAGCAAAAGAATTGGACAGATTTCGTCAACTTTGTAACTGTCCTCTCCTAATATGAAAAAGAAAGGAAATGGGGTAAATGTCAAGGAGACAACATCCCATATCCAGGTTAAAACGACCCAAAGCAAAGCAGGTTCCTCACTGTCTTCAACACAGTGAGGAACCTCACACCATATAACAAGCCCTAAATGTCCCCAAAAAGGTAAAAAAGTGAATAAATCAATGGAAACAAACCACATCCAATAACCCAAATAAGAAGACAAAGACAAGCCGATGACCAACATATTCCTGACTTGGGACAGGCGCAAAAATTGCGGTGGAGTTAAACTCGTTTTCTTGGATCCAAACCCTCCCACTATGTGTGGTGAATGGCTAAAAAATAATACACAAAAAGACTCACAGTAAAAATCAAACTAGAAAAAAGTCCAACTTATCAAGACGAGTACCCTTACAATGAAGTACATAAAACATGAAAACAATACACACAGGTACTGTCCGCACAAATGCTTGCAGTTACTGACAGCTAGCTAAGGACACAATTTCCGTTGACTATGATATCAAGCCTTCTTACATATGAAATTTCAATTGAAATACGTCTAAATAGATTTGATATAACATCATCAATTATGAAAGAAGAACATGATATTGTGCATTGCCAAATACTGCCAATATGAAAAATTGTTTAAATTTAGTTATGGTGTAAAGCATTTAGAAGATGATCAATATTTTTGTCAACAAAAAACCAGAAGTAAAGATTTAACAACAATGCTGTATTTATATCCTTTATGAATAAGTTTGTTCAACGGATTAATAAGTTTGGAAGGACATTTTTTTGAATGTATGCGCTTTGTAAATGATATTGCAATAGACGTTTGGATGTGAAATGCCCTGATGTATAAGAGCCCTGCATGTAGAACCAAATTTTCTTAATAAGTCAATGTATCTATAATAAAATTTGGAGAATTTTTTAATCAATTTAGGATATCTAAACCCTTGATGCAGAAGTTATATATTATAAATATATTACATATATAAATAAACAGTACTGTAAGTAAAAAAAAAAAAAAAAAAAAAAAACAGCATGAAAGTATGATGTAAGAAAACAGAAAATACAAATAAACATGAAATTAACGAGAATATAAAGAAAAATGATAATAAACGGAGAATAAAATAAAAATGTACATGAAAATGTAGACTCTATTGATCTTGATCAGTTTGGTTTATAAAAATTCGAACCTTTTCAAAAATTTTACAATTGATACGTGTATTCATTCCATCTTGTTTCGATATTCTTCAGTGATGCTAAAACAGATTTACATGAAAAAGGTCTAAAAGCGTACTTCAAAATGTGTAGGTATTTTGGTGGTTTTTAATCTAAAATAAATAACTTTATTCACATATTTGATCATACAGTAAAGCCAGTTATTCTATATGGCTCTGATATTTGGGGAAGTTATAACCCTAATAAATATAAATAAAAGATGATGAATCTTTTTATAAACATAAACTCTGTAACAAATTTCATATTGAAAGACTTAATATAAAATTTGTAGATTTATACTTGGGTTGGGAAGAAGAAGAACAAATGCTGCATTAATGGTTAATAAGGAAGATTTCCATTGACTATATCTGTTATCTTAAACATTTTAAAATTTTGGAAAAGACTTAAGTTTGCCGATAATGATCTTTTAAAAATGCATTGCATTGCATTGTTCACAGGACATGCATGATAATAAACAATTAGAAATTGAAAGGTATGATTTTAATATATTTATAGAGATGAGCGCATTTGTAAATACAAAAGTACCGAAGTCGCATAAAATACAGTAAATTTCGTTAAATTAAATAAAAAAGTTGATGATGAGGTACATTTTCTACTCTACTATGATAAACTAGAAAAGATAATGGAACCATTCTTTAAGAAAATTGTAAACAAAAATAATAATTTAAAATCATGTAGTAATCAAATTTTTACGAAACGTTTTTATCAAAACATTTGGCTATTTAGTTGTGAAGATATTGATACAGTGAAAGTTATTAGTAGCCTCATTTATAATAGAAAATATATCGAAGTAATTATATTTGAATGATTGCTCGATACTCTTAGTTGGGTGAGAGATGTCTCTATCCAGTGCCCCCCCCCCCCCCCCCCCTTGTGTGGGTAATCCGATTAATATTCATAAATATTGAGTGATTGTTAGTTTTGTTTGATTGTCTTCATACAATCTTCCCTAAATTTTGGCAATAAAATCATTTGTATTTGTGTAAGTAGGTAATAACCACCTATCTGAACTCAAATAACTGCTCATTAGTTCAACTTAGAATGACATTGGAATCATTTGAAGGTCGTTTATCCTGTTTTCAATGTCACTTAAAATAATTAAACACATTTATTTCAAAGGAAAAATTTTCTGTTGACCTTTTCCTTAAGAACATTAACCCTGATATTTTGTCAAGGCCATTAAGGGTTTAAAAGATAAATTATTTATAAAAGTTCAGTCTAATTTCAGAAAATGGTTATTTTTCATATTCAACATTTGATGAAAATGACATATTTTGCCTTTTTACCATGTTTACAAACTTAAATATTAAGTTTCTTAGACGCTAATTTTTACCCCATTGAAATGTTTATGCTTTTCCGAAATACTAAAATTATTCTAAGCTGTATAAAGAGCAGTACATGCTTACCCTTCCGGAGCACCTGATGTCACTCTGTTTTTTGAGAGTTCACACTGTTAGTGCTTTAGTTTTTTGTGTTGTATATGTAGTGGTTGTGTGTTTGTGGGCATGTAGTGTCTTTGGTCTTCCGTCTTCTTGTGTTCTTGATTTTGCCTTGTCTCTGGACTTTGATTTATGTAATCTCAGCTGTGCTTTGTTCCTTCGGTATTCTATAAAACAATATACCTGTCAGGTTTAAAATGAGGCTCAACAGGGGCAAGTTAAGCATAATCTAGATAAATAATTTGCAGTGAAATGTTGATTTTCTTTTCCATTTCGATTTCATGTTTTTGTAACATCTTTTTATTTCTGGATTTCCAATGTTTTGATTTTATCTGCACTGAAGAGACATAAGTTACTGGATTGGACATATGCAGAAAATAAATTTATAATAGCTTCGGTATTTTATTATTTAGACCATATTGAAACTGTGTTGGATATTGTTTATATTGCACCACATAAAGCTGGCAAAAAAACGCTATATTGGTTAAGAAATAGATTATTGCAAGAGGGCTCTATGCGAATTAGAACATGGGCAGACCTTATATTTGTCAATATTTTATACCGAGCGAAAGGTTACGGTTATGTCAATTTCAGTTCTGAGTCTAGTTACTAACTGTTGTAAATTTCTATTATTGTCATTATTTGATGTGAATTTTTGGGTGATTCATTTCTTAAAACTTTATTTACACAAAATAGAATGAATATTGAGTTAATAAAATGTGAAATTGTACAAGTACGAATGTCCTTTTGTAAGAAAATATACGCATGTGCTAAAAAATATTGTTGGCATTAGTACATAGCTTTGTTTCCAAAGCGAAAGAAGAGAGTCATATTAGAATAAAACATTGAGATTCCTTGAAATTGCCAAAATAGCCACCAAGATTACCATTACAACCATGTCCAATAATAAACTTACCCATTTTCTGACTCATGGGTTAATTTCAATTTATAAATGAAAATACAGTAAGTCCATGATAGGCCATATCTTCGCCTATATTAGAATAGTCTGATCCTTACAGAGAATTCATATTAAAAGTAAACAGCTTTTTGTGTGCAAAATATATGATCCAGCTACACTATTGTTCATATCAAAAAGACATTTCAGTGAGTATGTCCATCTTATTTATAATTTAAATAAAATTTTATTAAAAATTTATTTTGTTTTTCATTTTCAAAATTGCTTCAAAATGTAGCTTTTTGTCATTAAGAAAAACTAGCCGCCCTAATAAACAAACAATATGAGAATATGAGTGTGAATCATCGGTTGTCAAAAAATATATCCAAACTCTTCGTACTGAATGTCATCATAAACAATATATTGCCAATTCAGCATGTTTATACTCTATAAGTGTTTATTTTCTCATGAGAAAAAATCGTAATTTCTTCTAAAATTATTTAATTTTATTTTCAAGGACTGAAATATTCGCCATTTCCTATAACTTACTCTATAAAGTCTCATAAATTATATGCAATTTTGGCGACAAAAGACGAACCGCAAATAAATCGAAATTTAAGTACCCGCAAAAATAAGCACTTATTTAGTAGGCCACGAGCTGAAACATTTCCTTGCACCCCCAACTTCATAATTAGACCGATTTTTTCCAGTCCTCCTATGCCCCCTCTTCAAAATAAACATGTTTTTACATGAACATAACCTGCACGCAAAGACAGAATTGGGCCACTTATATAGTACATCACTTAAAATTCTTATATTTTGACCTTTTATCATATCCTGACTTGTCAGGATATGATAAAAGCATTAAATTTTCTTCTTGATAATATTTTTGTTCGTTTCGGTGATACAGTCTATCAGCAAAAAATAGGTATTCCTATGGGTACCAACTGTGCACCTCTCATAGCAGATTTATTTCTTTATAGCTACGAGTCACAATTCATGGCAGAAATTCAAAAAACCCTTCTAAACAGCATTTAGTGGATAGATTTAACAATACATACAGATATTTGGACGATATTTTGGCTTTAAATAATCCTGAATTTTCTAAATTTACAGATGAAATTTATCCTGCAGAACTTACTTTAAATAAATCCAATAGCAGCAGTGATTATACTCCTTTTCTTGATCTTGATATATCAATAAATCAAGGAAAGTTAAACACTAAGGTTTATGATAAAAGGGATGATTTCTCATTCCCATATAGTCAATTTCCCCCATCTCGACGGCGATGTTCCGTTAGCCCCTTCTTACGGGGTCTACATTTCACAACTTGTTCGATATGCACGAGTATGTACATGTATTAATGTTTCTGACTTCAACGACCGAAATCTTTGTCTCACTGAAAAACTTCTGCATCAAGGGTTTAGATATCATAAATTGATTAAAACATTCTCTAAATTTTATTATAGATACATTGACTTATTAAGAAAATTCGGTCCTTAGCTAGCTGTCAGTAACTGCGAGCATTTGTCCGGACAGTACCTGTATGTATTGTCTTCATGTTTTATGTACTTCATTGTAAGGGTACTCGTCTTAATAAGTTGGACTTTTTTCTAGTTTGATTTTTACTGTGAGTCTTTTTGTGTATTATTTTTTAGCCATTCACCACACATAGGGGGAGGGTTTGGATCCAAGAAAACGAGTTTAACCCCAACTAAATTTTTGCGACGGTCCCAAGTCAGGAATATGTTGGTCATTGGCTTGTCCTTGTCTTCTTATAAAATTTTAGTTTCTTGATATTTGGGTTATTGGATGTGGTTTGTTTCCATTGATTTATCACTTTTTACCTTTTCGGGGCCATTTAGGGTTTACTATATGGTGTGAGGTTCCTCACTGTGTTGAAGACCATATGGTGACCCCTAGATGTTTTGTTTTTGGTCGTTTTAACCTGGATATGGGATGTTATAAAATTTTAGTTTCTTGATATTTGGGTTATTGGATGTGGTTTGTTTCCATTGATTTATTCACTTTTTTACCTTTTCGGGGCCATTTAGGGTTTACTATATGTTGAAGACCATATGGTGACCCCTAGATGTTTTGTTTTTGGTCGTTTTAACCTGGATATGGGATGTTGTCTCCTTGACATTTACCCCATTTCCTTTCTTTTTCACATTTATATTTTGTTTTCACTTAAATTTCAACGTTTTTAAGTTTTGGTATTTAACACCTTTTGTGAGGTCTGGTGATACAAAAATATATCCCCCCTGCAAAAAATGATGAAAATGAAAATTGTTTGCTTTTAATTCCTTTTAGATATATATCTTTGGTATTTTGCAGTACTTTTTGTACCTAACGTATCGCTTCTGATACAAGATTGAAAAATAATACAATTAAAGTCCAAAGATTTTTTTATTCTTTATGTCAAATTTTTGAAAAAATGTGAATTTTCGGGTTTTCAATATTTTTAATATTTCGATTTTTTAATGCGAGGATCGTAAAAATCTGAATATATACATCTCTTAATTGCCTATATAATAATGTTTTATGATGCGTTAGCAACAAATTGAGTCAAAATATTTTGTTTAAATCGTCTGTTAGGTTCACAAATGTCGAAATAAACACCCCTACCGCCTAAAAATTAAGGAAAAATTCTAAATATCCATACTTTTAATGCTAAAATATAATGCTTTATTTAATTTTGGGTTTAGATATCAGTAAACCTGACATACAGGAGACTTATTTAGTAGAATTTAATTGTTAGAGTGATCTATATTTGGCCTTCCTATCAAAAATGTGGACAAAATTCGAATTTTCAGTTTTCTAGAATTTCCCCTGATTTGTTGTTGAGACGTAAATTTTAATATAAAATTTACAAATAACCTTAAAATATGGATGTTATATCGTTTTAGCATGCCTGAACTTTAATTGGAATACGTTTGAGACAAACTCAGACTTAAGAAATGCAAAATTTTAACTTTTTACTCCTTCCTGTAGACCATGGACTGAAATCACTTTGCGTGCACCCCCATCCCCACACACTTATGATCTAGACCAATTTTGTAGTTCTTTTATATCCCCTCTTCAAAATAAAACATGTAAACACGAATATAACCTGCACGCATAGACAAGATAGGGCCATTTTTATAGTACATCACGCAAAATTCTTGCATTTTCGTTTTAACCTAAATTGTATCATTTAAGCTCTAAAATTTTCTGCAGATAGATTAAATATACTGAAATTTGGTACCAAATTGAAGCTAATTTAATATCCTTTACAATGAACACAAGGTTGGTCAATTTACGCCATTTTTATGATCTGGCAATACAAAAAATGTACCAATCCGCCTTTCAAAAAATTGCAAAATGACTTTTTTTTTACTGTAAATTCATTTCAGATAGATAAATCTCATCATTTAATCTAGCTTTTGCGCCAAATTATAAGACCAACAAAGTCAATTAAATTTTAATTTTCGGTATAAAGCTTTTGAAAATTGGAAATTTTCGAAGTTTTAAATATTTTCACAATTTTTACCTTCTAACGTTTGGATCGTTTAAATTTGAATATATATCTAATAGACTCCAATGTAATAATAATAATGATATGTTAGCAACAAATTGTGAAAACAGTTATTTATTGTGTGTTCCAAATGCCAAACTTAGCATCCCTCCCCCTGAAAATCAAGGGAAAATTTAAAATATTCTGGCTTTAAATGATAAATGATAAAAAGATCATGTCTTATGCAAATTCTTGTTTGTATTTAACTATTATATAATAGCTGACATACCAAAAAAAACCAAAAAAAACCCCAAAACATTTAAGTAGATTTCAACATTTTAAGAGTTTGAGTAAAACATTGGAATGTTTTGTACATATGTATATAAAGACGGGCATATTTAGGGAATTTTTAAGTTAAATTTTGTTTTGGTAGGGGTAGGATTTTCAGTATTTAGAGTATTTAGAGCCATTTAGGGCTTGCTACATGGTGTGAGGTTCCTCACTGTGTTGAAGGCCGTACGGTCACCCCTAGATGCTTTGGGTCGTTTTAACCTGGATATGGGATGTTGTCTCCTTGACATTTACCCAATTTGCTTTCTTTTTCATATAATGTATCGCTTAGAACAATTATTGGCATATCTGCAGATATATTCTATAGATTTGACATATATTGCGATTAAACAGTGAACTTCAGACAAATCTGAAATGTTTAAAAGTTCCATTTTTCATCAATTTTGTTCAAATTTTGAGTTTTAGTCAACAAATGGCTGTTAAAATACCAAATCATAATAGCGTTCATGCAACATTGTCATATACTAGAAACATTTTGCGTGTTATTTAAGAAATAATTCATGGGGCGCCGGTGGTTTGTTGGAGATTTACATTGGGTGGCCATTATTTTCGTTAATATTTTACCCAGAGCGTAGAAAAACTGTGAGCAAAGTTCACTGATATACCCCCCCCCCCCCATTTGATAATCAATCAAATTAAATTCTGAAATAGAAGATGCAAATCTACATTATGTCACAAAGACTGTGTTAAAGTTTCATGAAAATCTATTTAATGGTTCAGGGGGAGTATCGGATAAGAGATGGGTACCTCCTTATGAGGATACGATACAGTACCAAGGGCAGATAATAACATCGCCGGATCTGGGATGTTGTTTTCGCGACGTCACAGATTAGAGCGCGACGTCATAAATCACCGGACTTTGCAGAAAGCATGTGAATAAATCTATGATTAAATCAATGTGGTTAAATATGAATCAGTTGCTCATGATGAAATAACGAACGTGGCAGCTCAAGATTCGACATGCTTCTCAAATTGAAACCTGATAGCAAAAATCTCCATTTGGCATCCTACCCAATAGAATCATTTTTCCCAACGGCATCGTTTACATTAGATTTTTTTTTCAGGTCAATTTCACGGCATTTTACGATTTCATTTGTCAGGGGATGCTATGAAAATTCAATTAAAAATCCCATGAAAATGGGTTTTTTATATCACAATTCTTTCACGGGTTAAATACAAAATGCTGTGACAATGTATTATCAATAGATAATAGAGGGGCGCCGGAGATGGTCTCATCCAGGAATCCCGACTTTATTTTTCTAAATCCCGAAATCCCGAACTACAAAGAAACTTAAAGACGAGTGATATCACGGTTCCCGATAAGTTATTTCCTGAAATCCCGGGTTTAGATCATAAAAATCCCAAATCCCGAGCTTTAAAATATCTAATCCCGACATCCCGAAAAAGGACCGGCCCTCCCTCATAATAAGCGAGAGTATGATATTGAAGATACACATGCATGATAATTATTTAACTTTAAATGAGGGTCGGTTTGATCTTTTTCGGGACAACAGGAAAGGCCAATTATTTCACAGAGAATCGGGAAAAACAATTATCAGGAACAGAATTCGGTCAATTTTATTTTTCGGGATTACTGAGAGAATCGTACATTTTTTTCTGGAGAAATCGGGATCAAAACCCTCCTACCAAACCCCTTAAATTAAACCAACATAACATACAATGAATTCTGATTTTTTTTTGTTCATTAAAAGCCGGTAGGTGAAACCAGAGAATTTTTCACTCTATATTGATCTATATATTTGAACAGCGGCATAAGGGAAATCATCACAAAGTCACTAGAAGGGTCGAGTTGTATTCGACTGATCTTTGTGAATTTCTTCAAAAGCAAGTAATCATTAATCACAGGATCAATTCTCTGTTCTGTTTGATGTCTTATATTTCCTGTTTAATGAAATTAAATTCTGTTATATTTTACGCAACACTAATAAGCTAGAAAACCCAAGTTTACGACGTTTTTCCAAGCAAAATATAATGTAACGTCATTTCGCGCAAAAACCGGGACTGCTCATTTGTAGCGATAAAAAATGCAAATTTGTCTCTGTACCTTTAAATTAAGCACATGGACCCCCGTTTTTCAAAGCGAATTTTGGAAGAGTGATGTTTTACGGAGATCTCTGCGAATTATGAAGAAAAAATCAGTTCACAATTTTTTTCTATGTGAAATTTTACTTACAAGAAATGAACGTTTTTTCTGTAAATATGAACATAAATGTCAATTTCGAACCACAAATATTGAAATTTTGTTTTAAAATGTATACTTACCTTCTTTAGAAACATCTAGGGAAACTGTAGCAAAAAACCGGAAGCAATTAGCTTAATTCGTTCAAAAGTTATGACATTTTACATGCTGTAAAAATACAATTTTTACGCAATATTTTGGAAAATTGGCAATTTTGAATCGCAATTATCTCGAAAACGAAATCATGAAGGTATATTTTTCTTTGCAGATTTGGAAAGAGCATATTCAAATTGACTTGATTTTTAAAATTTCACGAAAAAATCAGTTCAGGATCTCTACTGTATCGTATCCCCTTATAACGTAATGACAAAGTCCACGTTTTGCTATGGGAAACCGCAAAAATCAATCAATTCAAATTCTGAAATAGGAAGTGCACATCTACATTATGTAACAAAGACTATGTAAAACTTTCATGAAAAACTATCCAGTGGTTCAGGAGGAGTAGCGGATAAGAGATCGGTACCCCCTTGTTTTGTAAAGGCTAAGTCCATGTTTTGCTATAGGAAATCCAGAAAATCAATTAAATCAAATTTTGAAATAGGAGGTACACGTCTAAATTAGGTCACAAAGACTGTGTTAAAGTTTCATGAAAATCTATTCAGTGGTTCAGGAGGAGTAGCGGATAAGAGATGGGTACCCCCTTTTATTGTAATGGCTAAGTCCATGTTTAGCTATGGGAAACCCCAAAAATAAATTAAATCAAATTCTGAAATAGAAGATGCACATCTACATTACGTCATAAAGACTGTTAAACTTTCATTAAAATCTATTCAGTGGTTCAGGGGGGGCAGTGGATAAGAGATGGGTACCCCCTTGTTTTGTAATGGCTAAGTCCATGTTTTGCTATTGGAAATCCAGAAAATCAATTAATTCAAATTCTGAAATAGGAGGTGCACGTCTACATTATGTCGCAAAGACTGTGTTAAAGTTTCATGAAAATGTATTCAGTGGTTCAGGAGGAGTAGCGGATAAGAGATGGAGTATCGGATAAGAGATGGAGTATCAAATGAGAGATGGGTACCCCCTTATAATGTTATGGCAAAGTCCACGTTTTGCTATGGGAAACCCCAAAAATCAATCAATTCAAATTCTGAAATACTTTTGTAGGGGGTGCACATCTACATTATGTCGCAAAGACTGTGTAAAACTTTCATGAAAATTTATTCAGTGGTTCAGGATGAGAAGCGGATAAGAGATCGGTACCCCCTTGTTTTTTTAATGGCTAAGTCCATGTTTTGATATGGGAAATCCAGAAAATCAATTAAATCAAATTCTGAAATTGGAGGTGCACATCTAAATTAGGTCACAAAGACTGTGTTAAAGTTTCATGAAAATCTATTCAGTGGTTCAGGAGGAGTAGCGGATAAGAGATGGGTACTCCCTTTTATTGTAATTGCTAAGTCCATGTTTAGCTATGGGAAACCCCAAAAATCAATTAAATCAATACTGAAATAGAAGATGCACATCTACATTATGTCACAAAGACTGTGTAAACTTTCATTAAAATCTATTCAGTGGTTCAGGAGGAGCAGTGGATAAGAGATGGGTACCCCCTTGTAATGTAATGGCAAAGTCCATGTTTTAGTTTAAACGTATTTATTTGAGAAAAAACATACAAGTATTATACATTAATGAATTACTATAACAAAAAGGATTCAGAAACAAGCATAACAATGCTTATATAAATCTGTCTTCTTACGAATTACATACAATATGATCGTACAATAAATTGCATGTAAGAAATCTAACATAAATTATATATAATGAAAATTTGTTGAAAAGGGTATATAGGGAAAAAGTAAAGAAAAAACTTATAAGATATATTAAATATCATATATTTAATTATAATATTTTGAAACAGTCTAAAAGCATTTGTATGATATATCAAATGACTCAAGAACTAAACCGCTTACTTTTAATGATAAAATTTTGAAAGATTCTAAAAATTTCAAAATTTTGTTCATCTGATAGATAAGTGGATCCATAAGTAAGAAGATTTGTGTCAACTAAAATATTTAAATTCATGTTCCTAACTGAGGCTAACATATCTTGTCTACTAACATGTTATCTACTACAATGAAAAATATAATGCTGAACAGATTCAATTTCACCACATACACATTTGGGTGTTTCAACTAGGTTTTTCAAAAATAGATGTTCATTCAGAGAACAACAGTTCATTCGTATCCGCGCATGTAATATTTGACCAAGTGTGCTACCAGTATAATAAAAAGAAGGAACTTTAGAATTTTGATTTACAATCTGTTGCGTGAAAGAGGAAAATGATTCTGTTTGGCGTGTCTTTAGGGATAACTTATTCCAATCTTTAATCGTAAAGGGCAAGAAATAATTAAGAGTATAAATTTGTATGGGTTCGTACTTCTTGTAGATTTGCTGATTGGTGTGTATTTGGCCATGTTTTGCCATGGGAAAACCCAAAAATCAATTAAATCAAATTCTGAAATAGGAGGTGCACATCTACATTATGTCACAAAGACTGTGTTAAAGTGTCATGAAAATCTATTCAGCGGTTCAGGAGGAGTAGCGGATAAGAGATGGTTACCCTCAGGTGTACCGGACGGACGGAAAGACGGACGGAAGGACGTATGGACAACCCTATCACTATATACCAGCGGCTTTACAAGCGGGGGTATAATAATGGACACCCATATGTAAATCGACTACAAACCACCGGCGAACATGAATTATTTCGATTCTAATATGACATTTAATAAACTGGACGGACCTATAGTGTACACGGTTATAGCAGCCATTACATAAGATTTACTGACGTTTTAGTGCACAAAACAGATTATGACGTCGTTTGTTTCAGCATAAAGACTGCTGTGACGTCGCTCATAATGTTATTGGAGATTTTCATATGGCTGGTCGTCATGGTTTCCATTGTTCTCATATTAGAATATTATTTTCATGCGAACATGGAAAATCAATGACAATTTTAGGGAGAATTTGTTGGGGTACGGGTAAGATTTTCGGTATTCAGAACCACATTAAACACTTCTTGTTATTCTAAAGTGTAATTTAAAACAACTGATGTATCACTTGAACAATTTATAGGCATATCTGTAGATATATCCTCCAGATTTAGCATATAAATCGAATTAAAAGTGAAAATTCCCATTTTTCATCAATTTCTGGCAAAATATTGGGTTTCAGTCAACAAATGGCTGCTAAAAATACGAAATGATGATACACATCGTTCAACATTGTCATATACAACGCACATTTTGCGTGTTCTGATAATTTCATACCAAAAATTGACAATTTTAGAATAAATTTGTTGGGGTAGGGGTATGTTTTATTGATGTACTGGTATGATGTTTATATTACCTAAAAATGGCCTTCAAAAATGGCCATAATTTGTAGCAGTTTTTAAGCAAATATAATAAGCTTTCATTTGATACCTACTTTTAATGATATTTGTTTATTAAAAATAATATAAGGCAAAAGAAAGACAAAATTGCGTGAAAAAAGATCCATTTATTTGGTCTATCTGGAATATAAAACTTTGGTCATCAAAAATATGTTCACATCATTTTAATATGTTTTATATTCAAGAAAATAGATCGAAAAATTTAAAACAATTTTCAGAAATGGGAATTGAGATGCACTTCGGGTTCTATAGACCATCAAACGCAATTTCAATGAAAACATCAAATTTTTCGTGAACATTTCATAGGGGTAGGGTTACGTTTTATGGCGCTATGGAACGTATTCACCCCGGGTATTCTAACAAACAGAACCGGAGCTTGCACAACGAACGCGGCACCGAAAAATAAGCATTGATCAAGGTAGGTTGAGAGAAAATGCAATTTTCTCCGATAAAGAAAAGGAGATACTTATCATTAAGGCATACGATCATTCCTCATATATTTATGCATTCACGGTAGAAAACGCGATGTAAACCAGTATATATTTATTTGATAAAACGAAAATGAAGTTGGTACTTTTCAGATTCTTTTAGGTTTGAACTTACAACGACATGTATTTTCATATTAGAAAAAGAATTCAAATAACAAAATGCACCTGACTCTTTACAAATATGTCCTGCAACTTGTGTCAAAAGGACACATTAAGCCATTCTTGCAATGACGGGTACGACGGCAATATTCATGTACAGGGTATCAAAATACGGACACAACGAAACGCGGGCAAATATCAAATATGGACAAACCGAACGCGGGCATTGGACACAACGAACGCGGATAAGAAATTGTAATATGATGTCATAAAAAATTTGTATTTGTTGTTTATTTTTCGTTATTTTGTAATGGAATGACTTTTGGGATTGCGCTGATGAATACGGAAGCGCTTGTCATGCACTATCGCTAATTTCATACACAATTAACACTAATGTGTCTTGTTAAATGTTGAAGAGTCTTTTTGTGTATTTATTTTTTAGCCATTCGCCACACATAGGGGAGGGATTGGATCCAAGAAAACGAGTTTAACCCCACCGCAATTTTTGCGCCTGTCCCAAGTCAGGAATATGTTGGTCATTGGCTTGTTCTTGTCTTCTTATAAAATTTTAGTTTCTTAATATTTGGGTAATTGGACGTGGTTTGTTTGCATTGATTTATTCACTTTTTTACTTTTTTGGGGCCATTTAGGGCTTGCTATATGGTGTGAGGTTCCTCACTGTGTTTAAGACCGTACCATGACCCCTAGATGATTTGTTTTGGGTCGTTTTAACCTGGATATGAGATGTTGTCTCCTTGATATTTACCCCATTTCCTTTCTTTTTCATAGACTTCAAAATTTTAATACATGCTTATTTGCAGCTCATTATCTGCAAGCTTGTACTGCTCACCCAACAAAACGGTCTACACGTTATAAGCTATACTTACATACAACAGGTGTAGTTAAGTCAGTACCAATCTGGTTTATTTTCAAATGAATATTAATGTTTTTGACGATTCGCCACATAAAGTGAGTGACAGGAATGAATATCCCACTGCATAACAAAATGTTACAGAATATTTTCCATCGGATGTAATTTTACAGTATTTGTTCCTAACGGAACACCTACTTTATCTCCTACCCTTATTAACCGGCTATACCCATAACCTTAACCCTAGAAATAATAAAAACCAATCAAGGTTACCAACCTAAAGTAGTGAAACCCCGATAATAAACTAAGACCAATCATACTGTTATATTTTTTACTAGCATTTTTTTTTTAAACTCAAGGCAAATATAGAAGAAAATGATGGTGGATCGTTTTAAGTCCCCTATCGACAGAACAAGGCTTTGTTACCACCAGCAAAAATAGAAGAATAAAGAAAAAAAAACAAACAAAATTAGTAAACCATAACAAAACTCGAACTTCATCTGTAACTAATAAAGTTACATTGACATAAAAATATTAAATCAAAAACCAGCAATGATTAGAAAAAGTACAGAAAACTGATGCGATGCTAGTGGGTGGATGGACAGAGGGACCAATGGACCGAACGCAAAACTGAAGTACCCTTCGGCTATAACCTTCTAGAATAAAAAAGCAGTTTTAATCCATACTTGTTGGAAATTTTGCAAATAAACACCGATGATGATTGCCAGGAACAGAAACATTCATTAGTTCGTTTGTAGATTTTCCTTTGTTTCTGCTATTCAGACAGTACTATCTGCATAAAAAACAAAAGCTTTAAATATACTCCAGATCTCTTTCGATATTTTTTTTGAGAAATCTGATGAGCCATTTAGATTTTTGATATAAAAAAGTTATTTATTATACTAATTTATGTTCTAAAGAAAAAGTAATAGAGATAAATTTTCTGATTGTGTCACACCCGTAGTACACTGAAAATCTTTTTTTAATAACCATATCCATGGCTAATACGATAGTTTGTATTTCTGTACATATAAACAACTACATTTTGTACATTATACATATACTATTATCCCGGCAGCTGAATTGGATTTCAGGGGCTCAGGCTACAGAGCTGCCGGGCGCCTCCCCAGTTGGTGGATAAGGGAATGCCCTGTTTATGCGGAGTAGTCCTGTCATAATACTGTAAGCCTGACCGCAAACTAGTGTAGCAAACTGTGTGGAGAAACGCCGACCCCTTCTATATTTTTATAAGGAGAGCAGAGTTACTGGGTCTCTTATAAAGGCTAAATTTCCTGCCCCTACCCATTTCTCCCCTTTTCCAGTGGCAATCAAAACTCGTTAACCTGGTTATCCCTTCCATCATTATTTCTTCTTCTTTTACCTATATATTGTTTTGAATTGAATAACTTGTTCTCGTCCTGATATAACTGAAATATTGCCCAGTTGACGTTAAACTCTAACTAATCTATCATATACCATTTATAGTTAATACAAATCCCGTGCTCCGATGCACAAGTAGTTGTTAGCGTTTGTCGTTTGTCCTTCATTCGTGTTTTTCTTGTAAACTGCCATTGTGGATTTTGGTCTGTCATTGTAATTTTCAGTAATTGTAGGTGTTTCCTGTTATCTTCTCTTGTTTTATTGTTCTATTTGTCCGCGTTTCTTTATATGAAAAAGAAAGGAAATGGGGTAAATGTCAAGGAGACAACATCCCATATCCAGGTTAAAACGACCAAAAACAAAACATGTCCATCTCTCAATCTCGAATTACAGTTATATGGCTTGGATTTCGTAAATTGCAAATTTTCTGACTTTCAGTTGTAGCTTCTGAGAACAGCCATACCACGTTTAATGTAAAAACATGATGAGTATGTGCAACACTGATGCAGCAACACCAGCAAAGAGGAAAATGGTATTCAATGTGCTACAGGAAAATTATTTTTTTTGTTAAGTCCTATTCAAAGTAAGGGGGTCATATGATATTCACATTTTGGTGTCAGACTTACGGTCTTGTGCGTCCGCAAATGACTTCCATCCTGTAACTGTGAGCAAACGTAAATATTTGTTTGCAAGTTCTGTGCCATAAAAAAAAATTATGCTCAACAGATTAAAAAAAATGTACTTAAGTTTCTTGGACCTTGGGTTTTTGAATAAATATCAACAAAAACTTGAAAGTTGCCGACAAAAATCATCGGAATTTCCATACGACTTTAGACAATTTAGACCCTTGAAACTATGAAATGTTACAAAAATGTATAGACTGGTATTTTATATTTAATGTATATCATTACAGTTTTCTTATCTTGAAATTTGTATGATTACCGCGGTTATTTGTTAAGTTCCACACTCTTCACATTGCTTATGCTTAATTTCTGTGACTTCCTTATTCTTTTCTGTTTTTTTTTCGTTTTGCTTTCATTTTGCCAAGTTTTTGGATCTTTTATTTTACAGGGTTACCACTATTTTTATGTCTCCAAATTCAAATTCAATGATTTTCAAGGAGTTTTCAAGAATATTACAGTCATTTTCAAGGACCAAATACTTAGGAAAATCCCAAGTTGCGATGTTTATTTCCTGAAATTAGCTACTATATAAGAGCAGTTCCAGGTGATAGGAAACCATTTTAAACCCTTACAACCCATAAATATTTCGCAATAGGTTCACTATAAAAATATGGTCAAATCATAACAACCTCAAAAAACACCAAAAGCCTTCAGAGGGACAATATTTTTCATTATTATTTCAATCATTTATTATTCCCCGCCTTAGCGGGCGGTATATGATCATGGTGTCAGTTCGTCCGTCCGTTCACCATTTCGTCCGCCATAGGGGTACACACTTTGTGGCGACAACCCCTCCTAGACCACTTAGTGAAATTCAATGAAACTTTCACAGAATGTTCAGTACATATTGCCATCTATCTAAAAAATTAATATATCGGTGGGAGGTATTTATTAGTGAGCTTTGCTCACAGTTTTCCTACTTTATTTATTCATTTTATTATTTTTTTCAAGTTGGAACATCCCATACACATATCAAATATTCAAATAGCAATATTCAAATTATCAAATTCTTGAGTGTTCAAGTATTTCCATATATATTAAAATTGAGGTTGTTTGCAGGCCCTTAGCTTGAATCAAGTTAAAACAAAATCAAGGGTTTTCTAGGTTTCCAGGATGCGTGACTACCATTAAATATATACTATTAGTAATTTGTTTTGCGGGTATGGAATTCTCTGCTTGTATCGCATCGAGTGCGTCAGCACGAGATGCAATGCGAGTTGAGAAATCCATCCGAGCAAAACAAATTCTTATAGTATTTTTATTGCTAATTCTGTTATTATAAAATACCAGATATATGTTTCCTTTTCCAATGAAATATTTTTTGTAGCTAAACATATTATTTTTAGTAAAATATAACGTTTCTTTCTTGGAATTATTTTTGTCACGAAACGTCATGCGACGTCATATTAATACCCTGTTACTAACGTCCCATAGAGATTGACGATACTATGTTTGTATCAGCGCAGTCAAGTGATAATAGAAATATCGTCGCTCGAGAACAATTGAAAATCGAAAAAATTAGCGATAAAAAAAAACCTCTAGCTTGTTGCTTCGTTATTCGTTTACAAAGTTTTGAAAGATCTTACTACTGAGAAACATGTGAAATATGAAAACTCTTTTATTAGTTGTAAAATAAGATCAAATATACTGATGGTGGTACCTATCAATGGAAAAAAAATCTACATCGAAAACAATTGTGAAATGATCTTTCACTAACCATTCAAAATACGTTAGTTCCAAAAAAAAATCTTCTATAGACGAACAGACAGGCACCCAGATATTTTATATACCCTTTTGGTATTACACATTAGGACAAAAAAGGTAATGTCTAAAATATGTTGAAAGCTCCGCGTTCGTGATGCCCATTTTTTGTCTGTAGCCGGCGTTCCGTTTCCCATGTGCCCGCGTTTCGTTGTGTCCATATTTTGATACCCTGTACACGGTCTCTAAAAACACCACAAATGACCTCCTTTGTGCACAAAGGAGCTCAAAGTAGCACAAAAAAGCACAAAGGACCACAAAAAGATATTATTTCTTCACAAAGGACATAAAATTATATTCTAAGTATTAAATTATTCATATTTTACAAACAAAAAATGCATTTTTAATTCATTTACGTCGTTTTTATGAATATTTCCGATTTTTGTGTTTACCTGAACGATACAAAATACAGAATTAATACATGTAAGTTAATTAAATGAATATCTCTCACTCTTTTGTACAGAAAGCTACATTTATTATTTTTTATGTTTTGGGGGGTGTTCTGGAATAATACGACTTGTGTCGGGTTCGATTTCCACAATACCCAAGATAACAATTTAAATTGGCAACTGTTTTTTCTGCGGAAAATTATAAGACCTTTGTACGCGTCATTGATAGCGCGCTTCATTCAAAATGTGCTACGGTCCACGCTTTTACACTTCAATAAAACTACAAAATATTGCATTCAATTCTTAAATAACAGTCTGAAATATGTATTTTTATAATAAATAGACCATATAATACAAAGAAAGCTCTCCTGGTGTAAGGGATAATCTGACTTAGAAAGAGCTATTGACCTCTGTTTCTGAGAATGCTTGAAAAACAGCTATGCTACTATAATAAAAGAACTTTTACATAAGTTAAATTTTGATCATGTTTGGATAAATCACACAACTTTTTCGAAAAGAAAACTTCTATTTTCAGGTGTGAATAAACTGAAAGATATATTCCTAAGGTACTGGAATAAAACAGTCAACGATGATATAAATCTACCAATGGTAATACATTGAGAACTTATAGAAAACTTAAAAAGAATTACAATACTGAATTGAACCTCTTTCTCAACTTGGATAGAAATAAAATAATGAATTTTACAAAAATTGGAATCAGTAATAGTAATCTGCAGATTGAGAAAGGGCGTCATTAAAATTTGGAGGTTAAGGACAGATTATGTAAATTATGTAACTTAGGTGTCGAGGACGAGTTTAATTTCACAATTAATTGCCCAAAATTAGAGGATATAAGACCTAAAATGTACAAAGAAATACAGGAAATTATACCCACCTTTCAAAATATGAAAAATGAAAACAAGTTTTTTTTTTCTCCTGTATACAATTGAAGAAATAGATGTTTTGAATGTAATTGTTGAAAGGATAAGTGAAATGTACCTTAAAGGGAACTGTATATAAATCCCCTATAGTATATATATTTCTGTAATGAAAGAGAGACTAAAGATAACGGCAACAACAACTGTGTTTAATTAGTGTTGGATTAATCAACGATAGAAACCGGAGATTAATGTAATTTCAAGAAAGATTTATTTGATTGGTTGATTAGAGATACAAATTCAAATTAAAAATTTTTGTTGGTTTATGTATTTGAGAAAAATTGTTACAGCGTCTGACTGATTGCACATCTTTTGTCGGTTGATATGTGTCTGAAGAAGGGTTGCGGAGACCTGAAATATAACACAGTTTTGTACATATTTTTACATCTTTAGTGTTGTTATAGTTACTTTGTTTGTTTTATATATTTCTGTAATTAATATATATTTGAAAAAGATTATATGAATCTAACACCGGTGAAAAGGCAAGATCAAGAAATCTCAGAAACCCAAGGGTAAGATTTCAATATTTCTCTGACGAGGCTTGCCGAGTCAGAGAACCATTGAAATCTTACCCGAGGGTGTCTGAGATTTCTAAATCTTGCATTTTCAACGGTGTTTGATTCATTTTCTCACTTTTGTAATCACAAACTACGATCTATTCACCGCCATTCCGTACTTGACACCTAAGCGACGTCAGTGACGTCAGAATACGTTGCTTGGTAATTTCTGTCTTGTACCGGGGGGTACAAGACAAGGAAATCTCACACCGCTAAAAATAGGAACTGTTCTGTCTCAAAAGTGAGAAAATGTACATTTATATATTTTCTGGTACAAGACCTACCACCACCCATCTAACTTATATAAAAGATAGAAATCCTTATTGAATTGATAATGATTTTACATTATATACCTTATGTGTTTTTATTTTGTGTTTGTCATGTTTGTCTTCGTAAAAAATTCAAATGTTGGATTGAACCAATAAAATTCTGTTCTGTTCTGTTATAAAACACTACATATATTCACGATAAACGTAACATGTCATAATGACCACTTTATATATAGAATAGTGGTAGTTTTGCAGGTCGAGACAGAAAATATCACCGTATCGCGCGGCGAGTCCGATAGGACGAGTTGTGATAATAGTGATATTTTCTGTCGAGACCTTCAAAAAACTTATCGGCAACGTCATATGAATCGTGACGTAATATTCGTGACGTCATTGCCTGATATTTTCTTGTATCAGATCAGTACGGAGATACTGACAATATCAGTCAGTAAGATCAAAGAGAAAAATGTACATATTGCCGATAATTATTTATCTAAGTGTATGATGTATGACTGTAAATATTAAAATATGTTGGTATATGCAAATTATTAATTCGATCCACAACCTTTGTTTCTTCAGTGCAGAAGTTCAAAAGCCATTCCATGCCTTATTTATACTAACAAAGCTAATACAATCGCTGACAAGGCTTTGCTCGTAAATGTACTGACTCACCATTTCCAGAAGGAGCGCTGTTATTTCCAGTGCAGACACCCGATACACACCACTAGTAGAAAAAAATGAAAGGATATATACAAAAAAACTCCAGTTTATTAAGGACAGGGCTTTCATTCCTGTCTATTTCTTGATGTCGTCTGAGGGTCTTCAACATGAATAAAAAGTGTTTCACTATTAGATTATATAAAAAGTTATAAACATGGAATTGTATCAAGAGTTAATTTTACTTAAAATATTACACAGAAGCAATTATAACTCTGCAGTTATGGATACTTTCCTGAACCCCCTCCCTCCTCGCAACAAAATTGAAATTAATATTAAACCTAACAATAGCTTTTACTAAATAATTAAGTGTTGACAAAGAACTTGCTGTTGTCACTGTGTTTTAATTTTTAAAAGTTTGTTCAAACTTAGTTTGAAAAAGGCAATGAATAAACACTTATCAGCATTTCTCGAAACGACTATCTTCATACAGAAACTAAATTTACAGTAGATTCGGTATTTTAATTATTCATTACCACTTGGTCGATGCCTTTGCTGGTGGATTGTTAGTTCCAAGGGTATCCACCAACTGACCCAGTAGTATAGTACCTCGGTACAAACCCGAGAAAAACAAACGATTTGTTTGGAAACTTTATTATCACTGGGTGGATGTCTCTGGTGATGGATTGTTAGTCCCGGGGGTATATTCATCCACTCTGGTGAAGGATTGTTAGTCTCGGAGATATATTAATCCACCTGGAAATCTCATACCTCGTTACTTGCCCGAAAAGGGATTCTTTATTTAGAATCTTGCAATACCTAAATTCAGGAAAAACATTATTTAATACTAACAGGTATCTCGGTATTTAGACATTTAATACCACTTGGTTGGTGCACCTGCTGGTAAATTGTCAGTCTGGAGTGTATTCACTCACTAAGTAGCCATGTTCTGTACTGCCCCTCCAAAACAAAAAAANAAAAAAAAAAAAAAAAAAAAAAGACAAACAACAACAAAAACAAGAAAAAAACAACAAAAAACAAAACAAAAAAGTCTAATTTGTTATTATCTTGCAATATGTATCAATAAAGGAAAATATTATTAAAAACTTACGGGTACTTCCTGGGATAAAGTACACCGGCAAACGAATATCGAAGCAAAAATGATGAAATGGGGAATTCCAAAATCAAAAATTACAACATGAATAGCGACAGCATGACAAAGACAAAACAAATAAACAAAGTAAAGTTGAGTCCTCAGCTGATTTTGGCCTTTTATTTCAGATTCCATTGATTATTTGTTTATCAATATTTAAACATATTTCATATCTTAGTCTTCCGAAAATTTGATATGTTCTGCTCTTAAGAGACATAAGTGGTCGAAATTTCCATCTACAGAAACTAAATTTACAGTCATCTTGGTATTTTAGTTATTCATCAGCAGACCCAGCTCACGAAAAAAGGGATGTTCCAATATAATGGGGTTCCAGGAAAAGGTTTTTTCGGTCGCTTTTGTGCCAGTTTTTATTGATTTTATTTCTTAAATTCTGCACGAATTAAAAAAAATTCAAGAAAGGGAGAAGGGGATTCCAACCCACGGACCCCCCCTCCCCCGATCAGCCAGTAATCAGGTATATATCAGTAAGAATGATTATGATTTAAAATTGAGAAGAATTTAAAGCCCTCCAGCTCAGATAAATCAGTTTTTTTTCTGAGTAATTTTTATTGTTGCGGAACAGTTTGACTGCCTCCGAATGTTATTCGAGAGAGGTAAAACTCACACTGGTCTATGATAACGCGCTGACAACGGTACCAACGCGATGACAACGGTCTTTGCAACGCATAGACAACGGAAATATATGATATCACAAGCGTAAATCGGACGGTAGGTTTTATTTTTGGTGTTTTAAGATTTTATTGTAATCCATTCAAATTTTGAAAATACCCACACGGAATGCGAAAATTATTGCGGAATCGGGATGTTACATTAGCACGGTGCGGAATGGTAACGGACTTTTCGGGCTTTTTCTCTACGTTGCCTGACTAATCGGGTTCAGCAACGGACTTTTTGTGGTTTATAACGAAAACACGGGTGTTAGTGTGTCATTTTTCTTTCAAAATATGTATTTTATCTCATTCATTTCTCAAAATGCTTTACGTTACGGAATTCAGCACTGATTTTAATACATATGATCACTTAAGCATATGCTTGCTTCTTAAAATCTGCAACACAAAGGGTAACATTCCAATGAAAATACGACGACTGTCACCTTTTACAAGCTGTTTTGATAAATAAAAGAATACATTAGGGATATAAAGTACACATAAAGGTGACTTTACAAACGGAGAATATTTCGTTTGCTTTTAATTATTGCTGCTTGTGCATAAATACTGATTATAAGGAGTTTTTAAAGTTAGTTGATGCACAGGACTGTGTGTGTTTGCGGCACCGGACTAACCGCGCTAACTGTGTATAACCACCGTATTAACAATGAAGGGACATGGAGTAATGCAAACTATACAAAGTCTCGAACACGGTAATACTAAGCAATGGAACACCGCTTTTATTGGTCTTCATTTTGAAGTCACAATAAGGCCTTCAACAATGAGCTTTTCTCATACCTCATAGCAAGTTCAAGACGTCTCCCCACCCCCCAAGCACCGGTTTGAGTGGAATTATTGTCGAGCAACGCAACATCCATGCTTTTTTACCCTTTGATCCATGGATGCGGGATCGTCAACAATCATAAACTTAACTTAAGTGTTCGTACAATGCCCGACAAAAAGACAATAGAAGACGATCACGACATTTAAACAACCAAATGTCACTCATCGAGCCAATAGTAAGAAAACTTTGCACAATAAATAATAAAATACCGAGGTTACTATGAATTTAGGTTCTGCATATGCGCATTTCGACAATGAATGTCTCATCAGTGAGACGTGGGCACAATAAACATATGGTCAGAATAACTGAATAGGACGGTTGTCCACTACCTACATCTGTATGAGTGCATATCTTCAAATATAAAAAAATGTTCAACATCTATATAATATTTAGATTGGTTAAATGAAGATGGGTTTGATTTTCTTGCCCTGTTTAGGTGATCGTTTAATATCAGTCCCTTCACATGATATATTGCCTCAGTAGTATACTAGTTATGGAAGTCTGACAGAGGCTAATGAAACCAAATATGTCTCTGGTTGTAGGATAATTTTACAATCAAGATTAGAAGAAAAATAAAATGCCAATTGTTGATATAACTGATTACATTGTATGCAACTAAACCTTGCAATGCATAACCTGTCCATTGAGTTAAAGGAATTATGTACGAAAGTTGTTAGCTTTGTTTTGGTAGAAAATTTCGTACGTTTTCCGAATTGACGAATGCATTATCTTTTTTTGGATTGACAAAAAATTAAAAACTCTCTGACGAACGCAGTATGTAGGTCTATTTATACAGCAAGAATCTCTTAAACAAATAGTTTCTTTCATATCTTTATAGAAGATTCATCCACTGAACATACTGAAGTTGCCACTTAAATGCAATTTTGACATATCTAGAAAATTTTTCTTTTCGGTTAAAACTGTATAGCACCTCCAAAACCAAACTGAACTAACTGCCATGTGAAATGGAAAATTTTTATAGTCTTGGTAATCCTGGTGTCTTTTGAGTATTGCCATCTTCCCGAACACTGTAAAATGGCTTAAATGGACTCATAAAATGCTATTTACAACAATTTTTGACTGCTGTTATGTTAGAAAAGATACAAATGTGGCATATATTAATTTTTATTCCTAGGAAGTACACGTATAAGAGACCACCTTACACAATTTTTGACATCATTTCAGCATATTTTGAAAATTGCCAAACATAGAAACAATATTCACTGCTATATCAGACCTGTTTACCCATTTTAGCAAGACGAATAAAAGCGTAGTTTTTGCCTTGCAATAGTAGTTTTGCAATGTGCATATAAAATAGGCACCCAGACGCAGCGTACTTTCATTTTTGGACCCTACACAAGTGTGTCGAGGCAGATTTTGTTAATTGTAAAATGGATCATATCAATCTGTTAAGTGTTTTATTCATTGATGTCCAGTGAACAATGTTTTTGCTCATAAATTGTCACCAGAAAATGGGTAGGGGCAGGAAAATTAGCCTTCTTAAACAACCCCCCAGTGAATCTGCTCTTAACGAAAAATGTAGAAGGATGTAGCGTTTTTCCACAATGACTGATTAGTTAGAGTGTTATATCCACTGAGCACTATTTCAGCTTTACAATAACGATAACAAGTTAACCATTTCAAAAACATATATGTAAAAGAAATAAAATAATTGTGGAAAGGACGAGTTCTGATTTGCATTGGAGAAATTGGTAGCCTTCTGTACAACCCCTAGTGAGTGGGTCTGCTATAGTTAGAAATATAGAAGGGGTCTTCATACTGCATAGGACGTGATGTTTCTTTACACATATTGGCTACTATGGTTCGCGGTTGGGCTTTCCGTATTATGATCCGACTACCACGCATAGACAAAGCATTCCTCTTACCACCATCTGGGGACATGCCTGGAATATCTGTAGACGGAGCCCCTGAAAACAGATTCAGGTGCCTTGAAATGTATTTATCTTTGTACTTTTAAACCTGTTTCATCAGATTGATTTATTGATTACGATAAGCAAACTGAAAATAAGAAAGAAATCAATTTGGAAAGAACAACTGAACTGGGATAACAAATTTTGATTGTCAATCAGAAATAGGTAGGGACAGGATATTTAGCCTTCTATACGACTCCCAGCAGACTCTTGTGCGAAAAATATAAAGGGGTCTATCTTTATACTAATGCGGCGTGGTGTTTCTCTACACATTTTGTCTACAATGGTTCGCGATCAGGCTTTCCGTATATTGGCATAACTACCCAACATACACAGGACATTCCCTTATCCAACACTTGAACACGTGCCCGTTAGTTCTATACAGGGAGCCCCTCTAAATTGATTCTTCACCAGACGACCCTTGCAATATACACCAGTTACGGTGTTGAATAATGTGGTCTGATCAATTTTTATGGCTGTCGTTGGCAATTATTTCATTATTTGCAACCAGTTTGAACATTCTGTATAAAATAAAGGCACATAACCGCCATGTATGTACGTGGTAGGATCACATACTAGACGTTTCTGATACCTGAATCGGTTTCAGGAGTTCCCTCTACTGAGCTGCCTGGCGCTTCCCCAGATGGTGAAGGGAATGCCTTGTTTATTGGTGGTAGTCAAGTGACAATACGGAAAGAGCAAAGTCAAACTACTGAAGAGAAACGCGGAAAGAACGAACTCGAACTACTGAAGAAAAACAATGTGGTGAAGCACAACGCCCCATGCAGTATACATCTTCCTGCTATATTCCTCATACAAGAGCAGACATACTTGGGGTCGTATAAGAAGGCTAAATTTCATGCCCCTACCCATTACTCTTATTTTTGTCAGTGGTAAACTCGTTGTCCCATTCACCAATGTATCTTTCTTCTTTTACTTATATTTTTTGAATTGATGGACTTGTTATCGTCCTGATATAGCTGAAATATTGCTCACTGAACGTAAATCTAAACTTATCAATCAATCAAACTTATAGGGGTACTACGGTGGCCTGTACAAAGCGCCTTCGAGACCCATGCAAATGTTTCGAGTATCTCTAGAGGGTTCCTTCACATTTATTGAACAATCAAGAAAGGTTCCGAAACCGGATGCAGAAATTTTTCAACCAAAAATTTTATTTCAAACTCATTAGTAGTATCAAAGCGTAGAAATCGTGAGTAAAAGCGAAGGGCGTAATTTGAGGCCAAAAATCGTAGAAACTACACAAATATCGTAGTGGTAAATAAGTCTGCGAAATGGCCGACTTTCAAGTCTCATCTTGAGGTTTCTGCATGACAGTTACAAAATTGTTACAAATTGTTAAGAGCCAAATTCAAAAGGGCGAAAGGAAAAAGCAGGAGCAAAACTAGCGAAAAAATGTCAACGGCAATGGTCCTGACTTTGTACAGGCATTTCAAACATATGATATGAGGGAAGACATTCATATTTAATTTTATTCAATTAACGAGGAGTCGGCGACGCTTAGTAAACGGATATTTGCGGCAGTGAAATTAAGATTTTCGTTCTTAGTATTACTGAGAGATATAGATATAGACAATTTTTGGACTTTTCGATGACCGGAAATTCTAAAACACTCAAATTTGCCGCAAAATCTTGATATTTATTTTCTTTTTGCATATCATTAAATTGTTTTGCAAAATATCTGCGAAATAAAAATGCGTTTGTCAAATAATCACAAAACTGTAACCCAAATTCTAGTTTCCCTTTTTTGCAAATATGATTCTCACTTTCTTATATGTATTTGTTCTTCTTAGGGCTTACTATATGGTGTGAGGTTCCTCACTGTGTTGAAGACCATATGGTGATCCCTAGATGTTTTGTTTTTGGTCGTTTTAACCTGGATATGGGATGTTGTCTCCTTGACATTTACCCCATTTCCTTTCTTTTTCATATTCTATACGGATCTGCGTGTATCTAATGCTTAAAATAAATCTATATCAAAATACCACAAGCGAGGTAAAATGAAACAACAGTGTTTTCATATGCGGGGAGGGTAAAATATTTTGCATTCTGACTCTATGGTTTGTCTCAAACATTTAAAAGCTATTCTTCTTGTAGCTCAGACACGCTGAATCGATATCACATTTATGTTTCAAGACATTTATAAATTCTATAAGAATCAGTTGAAATTCTGATATACCGAAAATTACCATCTGTACATTGGAATAAAATGGGCAAATGAAGCCAAAAATAAAAAAGTAAGTTCTACTTGAAAGGTCTTCTGTATATCAGATATAGTGAATTATATAAACATCAATTCAGGTTAAAGAAATTTAAAGCTTTGTGCTGCAGGCTGATGGGAAAAATAATTTCGGCACTCAGCCTTGCAACATATGTAGATTTTCTTTTCTAAAATCAATTAGCGCAACAGCAGAAAAAAACATACTTTGTATGATTATCCAAGTTTTTGTAAACCATGAAGAAGATTCGAACAAAATCGGGAAACTATTTTCTTGATATGACATAGTGTCAATCTATTAAGCAACAAGCTACCAAAATCCAAGTGATCTGGCTTCCGCAGATAAGTATATCTACAACCTATAAGTCTCTTCAGTGCACAGATATTTGGAAGAAAAAAATGTTTAACATATCAAAGAACTGAGATAGAAGAGACTTCGTGTTATATCAAATTAGCTTTATCTTGAAACTAAACTAATACCTACGAAAGAGAGTTGAATTTGAAGGAAGATACTTTTTATTGCATTGTGACTCTATGACTTTTTCAAATTTAGATAATAAACTTTGTAAAAGTTTTCGGGCACATACGGAAGAACTGGTCGACTGAGATACTGATGTTCTCGACGACTCTGTACAGTAGCAGTGTCAACGACACAAGATGTCGGGAAAATGTGTAAATTGGGTAAATTAGCATGTTATAATATAACCCGTATAAATGTGCAATGAAATCAATTTTATTTGAAGCCTCGGTGTCCGTACAGGGTCATCGGGAAGGACACTTTAGTTTTGTGTTAGATGTCTGGTACATATATACTGACTGCATGTTCATTATATCTGTCGTGCAACCATGGTTTATTTTTCCATATTTTAGTACTTAAGACGTTATTTATAGAAAAAGCATAATACGGTAGTATAACAGGAAAAAATGCAGTATAAGCAGATTAAGGTCGCGACATTAGACGTGAATGACACATAAAATACGTGTGAATATCTTGCAGACGTAACAATATTATGGATATTTTTTTCTTTTCGGTCCATTTATTCATAGGGTTTTCTTTCTCTTCAATATAAAATATACAAAATAATACACGATTAGTCCTTTTCCAGTGGTGCCAAATTAGTCCGGTGCCATAAAATTTCATAATATCCCGTAAACACATTAAGTCCGTTGCCTATGGTTTACAATATAATCAAGTTTTCTGACAAACTAACACGTTTTTAAAGTTAAAAATATGCTACTGACATTGTTTATTTCGTACTTCACACTGTGCTAGGTAGTAGATGCTACGAATAATGGAAATGTTACTGTATTTGGACAAATAAGTTGCGATTTACAACTTGCTCTTTCCATCTGTGCATTGGTGTCGAAAATTCTGAAGAAACTGGACGGTACGGAATGTTTATAAATGAATAAACAAAGAAAATAAACATTCCAATATTCCGTGAGTATAGTTCTTATGATACTTAAGACCTCTTTTCTTCTTTTGTGTACATGTTTTTACAAGAGGTATGGTTTTCGTAGCCCGATTAGTCCGCTTCAGAACCCGATTAGTCAGGCAACGCAGAAAAAAGCCCAAAAAGTCCGTTACCATTCCGCACCGTGATTAGTAAAGTACAGAAAATTGGTGTTTAAGAATAAAACTGTGAACAATTTGAACGGTCAAACAAAAAATAAGTGTCACTTGTGGAATTTCCTAATTTTCTCTCTAAAATATATTCATTGACGAATGAATAAAGCAGCATGTCCTTTTTGATGTTTTCCCAAGATTTAAATGTCCCAGATCTTCTTAAAATCGCGTATTAGCATTGCAAATAATGCAACGCATAAGACAACGATTCAGGTACAACGCAAAAACAACAGTTTGTCGTATTACTTAATGACATAATTAGTCTTATGTTGCCTCAATGAGCTGAAACTACTCTCATAAATCCGATTTTTGATTTATTAAAAAACATGCACTTTGTGACGACTTTGACAGGTCGAAATGAAAAAAACAACAAAAGATTGCAGAAAAGTCGATGTCTTATTGCAGCTGTAACTCTAAATTAGGGGTTTGGATTAGGGACCACTTTGGAACGTATTTTCAAGATTCACGGAAAGTCTGATTGATGTACTTCGTCACTCACTGTTTTTTTGGACTGGTTACGTGTCGCGCATAGATCCCTTCAAGTTCCATAAATTCATAGTTTCTGAAGAAAAAATCAGTGAAAGCTATCAAAAATATTTAAAACCAGAAACTCGCAGTAAATTACACGCGAGATTCCATGGGTTCGAGCTCCCGTGTGTTTGAAGTCGAAATACCAGTGGGATAGGACAAGATTCCTTGCCAATTTAATAAAGGAATGCTGACCAATACTTCCCAACAGCGATAAACTTTTGATTTATTTGAAGCGTACTATAACATGCTCCACAATATCACAACTAGGTTCTAAATCAAAAAAATTCAAATGGCACTCCAGAACCATACAGCTTATTTGTCACACTTATGCTTCGAGCTTAATGCCTAGAACAAACAGTCGGTCCCATGTCATGTATGCATCCCATTATCACACTAAATGTAGAATATATCAAACTTTGAAAACCAATGAAAGCGGATTTCCCCTTGCAAAGTTTATCGGAAAACATTGCGTCATCTCTATTGGTCGTGATAGCTGGACCATGGTTCTCATACATTTACTTATATGTTAGACAAGTGGGCATGTGATAGTTAACTTAAACTTGATCGTCCCAAGAATTAAGCATCAAGTTATGGAGGAAGTATTTTCCTCAGTTTTTAAAGAAAAAATAAAAATAAATAATTAACTAAAATGTAGTTGACCACATTTTTATCTGAAATTATCTTGAAATTTAAGATATATCATACAGGATATATCATATGCTATTTACTTCACCGTTGTTTTTGCGTTGTAATCAAATCGTTGTACTGTGCGTTGACTTGAAAAATACCATTAAAATACTAAACAAGTAGAAATATTTTGAAAAGACACAGAAGGCAGTGTGTTTCTTTATGCTTTAAGTTCCATTCATACATTTATGTATTTTAACGAGAATTTCAAAAATTTTTTATCATAATATAACTATTTCGAAACACTTTAAAAGCACGATACGATTTCTGAATATTTTTTACATTCCGTGTGGGTATTGTTAACAATAGATTTAAATATTTTACTAACTAAAATTCTATAATAAAAATTTGTGGCTTCTCACTGTCATATTTTTCCGTTGTCTGTGCGTTGCAAACACCGTTGTCAATGCGTTGGCACCGTTTTCACTGCGTTATCATGGACCAGCGTGAAACTGATATCAGACTGCATTCCTGGAGGTCATGTTCGTGTGCAGCGAGACAAAATGTTTCGTGCGAGATAGGCTGGAAACGGGAGTTATTCGAGATAGGTAAAACTGGTATCAGACTGCATTCCTGGAGGTCATGTTCGTGTGCAGCGAGACACAATGTTTCGTGCGAGATAGGCTGGAAACAAGAGGTAAAACTGGTATCAGACTGCATTTCTTGAGGTCATGTTCGTGTGTAGCGAGACACAATGTTTCGTGCCTGTTGAAATATTGTTCACGTTAATTTGCTTTTTTTCATTAGTGAAATTTGAAATTAAGCTCATTTTACTAACTAAGCGTGTTTCATTGGAGTTCTACCCCTACCATTTACTGATGCTTTCATTTCCTTTTATTCCCATATGAAAAACCTCTGAACTCCTATACAAATAGTAAAACTTCATACTTGTTGGAATGAATTGGGTTCGGAACGTAAAAAAGGTAAGTTTGAATTGAACTTTCTATTACTTTGTAGGTGAAATGAAATTGTTTTGCAAATAACAACTAAATATTGTTTTAAAACCTTTTTCTTCCTTTTGTACCTAAAAACTTAAATTTTCTGAAACACTAGTAAAACAAGATATCAACATAGGTAAAATCCTGATAAAAAATAAGATTTTGGAGATAACAGAAAACTTTGAAACGGAGATAACCCAACATAATAAACGTGATCTGTGAAAAAAAAATATATGTATTTGACCTGTTAATTATGAAAAAGTTACTTAAATAGTTGATCAAAAGATAAAAATGGTAAAAACATAAAAACTTTTGAAATAAATTACATATAAAAACCTGCTTCGTATAGATAAGTTAAAATGTTGCTTCCTAAAAAAATAAAAAAAAAAAAAAAATTAAAAAAAAGTGGAAAAGTCAAAAGTCGTTAATCTCGAATAGAGTCCGTCTTAAAAGAGTGTAATTCTGTTTTAAAACGTTGTAATTTTCCACTTCGAAAGCCGAACCATAAGCTTGCGAGAGACGTAGATAAATATGTTTTCCGACACGCTAAATGTCGAATTTGAATACGAATCGCGGAGTAAGACGATTCATATGAGTAATATAACACTTTAACTAAATACTCGAAATAGTAATGCGGGTAATTTAAGAACATGAATAATGAGCCTTTTCGTGAGTTTCTTGAGAAGCCTTATTATTATGGGGTTTATTGGTGATTATTTGATTACCATGTATTTTTTTGCAATTATTATTTGATTATTAGAACCTTTCCTGATTATTTGATTAACATATTGCGTGAAAATTTACAAAAATTTCAGATTACATGTGCAAAAAGGTTATGATTACTGTCAAGTAAACAGACGTCGCTACTCGGATCCCGCCTCCAAAAGGATTCCAGGAAGAAATCCAGAAAAAGGGGTTCGAACCCCGAAAGCCCCTCCCTCTGGATCCGCCAATGTTTTCTGTTTTGTTTTATTAATGTACTAATCTGCTTGTGTTATGTGTCCTGAAAAGGGGGGTATGACATCGTGTCCTCAGTTGTAGACAACAGGGAATGCACACCTGTATATGTAGCTAGGTCTAATACACAATATGTTTTCTGAGATTACGTAAATAACTTTCCTTTGTGCATTTTATGTAATTCGCGATGCATGGGCAATTTCGAAATGAAAACAATCGAAATATATGAAACTATATTCAGGTTTGGGATCGCAAAGTGGAAATAATTTAAAGATGTTGATTAAAATTATGCCTTTGATTTCTAACGGAGTGCGCAGGCTCAACTTAGGTGTCCATTCATAATTTTCAGTGACCTAAATGCGATGGGTCAACATTTATATTTCTATATACTGTAGTCTCTAACATCGTTTTCGGGTTTATTACGTATATTTCTCACATCGAGATAGTTAAATTTTTACATTTTAAATTTCGAGGTTTATCCGAGAACTTTAAAATGTGAAAATTTAACTATCGAGATGTGAGAAATTGTCGTAATAAACCGGAAAACGATGTTAGAGATTTTTTCTCTAATTTCTACTCAATTTATTTGAAGCAAAGCGATCTCTGTAGTCTCCAGTCTCAAGTATGGCGCCATTTTGTTGCTATCATCGTTGCTATGTGTATCATTGCGCCAATTATTGAAAGGGGTGTTGAATATAATAGTTTTGATAAAAATGTCATATTATCAATAAATTGAGTTATCTTAGTAAAAAAATGCAAAAACCGTTTCGCTAGGCAATGATGCAGGTGTTAATTTCATCACCATTTTTCATTCGGTTGCACTATTTCTAGAAACTGACACGAGACATTTACATGATTGACCAATCGCCAATTGAGATCAAGTAATACCCATGGATAACCCATTAGTCAGGAGGTGTTTATATTTGCTAGAAATTAGAGAAATAGGTATAATAAATGCTATTGTTTACTCACTGAAATAGGCCCGTGTGAATGCAAATACGTTATCTAAAGAACTTGGTTAGTCGCTTTCGATGATTTAATATTGATGCACCGACGGATCCAGTCTTCGACAAAGGGTTCCAGAAAAAAGGTGTCGGAAAAAGGGGGATTCATGCGGTTTTTTTTACAATTTCCCTCCATTGTGTAATCCTGTTTTAAAAAATTGCAATTTTGCACTGCAAAACTATAAATGTTTTCTGACATGCTAAATGTCGAATTTGAATATGAATCGCGAAGAAAGACGATTCATATGAGTATAAGGGACATGCATAAAAAAAATTGAAAAAAATTATCTGGCAAAAAAGGTTATCTCACCGCGGCGAGTTACTATCTCGCCACGGCGAGTTACTATCTTGCCGCGGCGAGTTAACAAAACAAGGTTATCTCGCCGCGGCGAGTTATTATCTCGCCACGGCGAGTTAACAAAAAGGATAATCTCGCCGCGGTGAGTTACTATCTCGCCACGGCGAGTTACCAAAAAAGATTATCTCGCCGCGGCGAGTTACTATCTAGCCACGGCGAGTTACCAAAAAAGATTATCTCGCCGCGGCGAGTTACTTTTTAATGCTACGACGAATTATTATCTAGAGGCTCACATAGCCGGTTTGGCTTGCCTAGGTTTAACATCAAATACTTATCTTTTATTATTTTTATTATTATAATTATCATTATTATTATTATTATAAAACCTACTTGATTCTGCAACAGAAAATGAATCATACAATACCAGATTTTTACCATCAGACAATTTTCTTATCCAAAAACCAATTACAGAAATGTATAAAACAAACTTCTCTTGTAGTAGACCAACAGTATCTTTTTAAACAATATCCAAGCAGGATCAGAAACATTTCTATCTTCAAAACAATGTTTCATTTCGGGCATTGTAACTCATTTGTTGGCTGTTGATGGGTCTCGGTTGGGGGGGGGGGGGGGCTTTATGAATTTGTATTGACAAACTCATTTGGCGGGATCTGGCAAGATAAGGGACACGATCCTTTCCTTGGCTATACGTCGGGTCATATTATGCTTGATATTCCTGCGCTTTACCGCAGGAAGTTGGTTTAGACTATCTCTCATGTCAACCGTGAATGGCCGGTTCTATTCTGATCACCAGTTTGAATTTAACCTGTGGGTAAATATGTTAATTATTTTATTTATTCAATTAAATTGTTTAATTTTTTCACTCCCATGAAATGTAGCAACCATGGGGTGACGGGATTAATATGGGTCGGCGTATTTGGAACTAGTGTCCCTCGTTCTCTCGAGATCTAATGTAGATTTACCTTGAGGAATGTGAGCAATGGGGCACATACTTGTCCATTTTCAGTTTCGGCATTCTGTTCCCGTATCTTGCCAGATCTTATTTTTCGGTAAAACTGTGGCCATAATTTGCCATTTATCAAATTAGTTTGTTTTTATTAAAGCCTCAGGAATATAGATTATTTTATTAATTATTTATTTACATCAGAGCACAAAATTAGATTGAAGCAAAGCTTAATTTTCATGGTTGTAAATATACTGGTAAATATGGCTAAGCAAAGTCGATAACATAAGGCAAATTATATGAGGCAGGTACTACGTGAAAATCTGTGTGAACGGCACACTTCGCTTATTGCATAAGTTTTATGCGGTCTGCGCTTCCATTTCATAATTTTGCAGTATGCGCCAGGGCGCAGATTACAATCAGGTTTCCAAGTATCGGATACCAGATTACAAGTATTGAGGCACACATAGCAAGTGTTGGGCACAAATTGCAAGTATAAGAGTGCAGATGACAAGTATTGAGCTCATAATGCATTACAAATTTTGGGCGCAAACTGCAAATTTTTGGGGGCGAAAATTGCAGATTAAACATTTTACTGTTGGTCTCCTGGAGAACAATTTTGTAAATGGAAGTACTATAGATTACATTATGAATAATTCTGAAATTTTCATTTTTGAATGAACCCCTTTGGTCCAAAAACAAAAAGAAATAAAAATGATAAATAAAAATAAAAGCAGATCAATTCCCCTCATTGGGAGGTTTATTTTTAGTAATTTTCCTTGGAATGGTAACATAAAATAATGGCAGTCTATATATAGTGTTTTACGTTTCAAGCCACAACTCCTTATTTCATGTTTCGAAGTCTTGAATTAGGTCTTGATGTACGTTGACATCTTTGGTGGCAGAAACACGAACTGCATNAATTTTGTGATAAAAAATGAAATCATTTTGAGTAGCATGCTTGAAAAAAAAAAAAAAAAAAAAAAAAAAAAAAAACGACAGTCATGCACATGTTACAAAATACACATGTATGAAATTTTAGTTTGCAGTTCAACGGCTAGCAATTACACAGCTTGTGTCAAAAGAAAATACAAAAAAACATAGCCATGAAATGCACAGAAAAAAGGTTTGGTTTGCATTTCCGAGCGTTCCCCGTCCTTTATAATACAATGTTTCTGTAAAAACAAGAAAAAAAAACTTTGAATTTGGAAAAAAAAATCTCTTGGATTTATAATGTATTTGCTTATCACTATATATCAGCTTGAACAGCATACTGTAATTCCGGACAATAATAACCGGTACCAAATTAAAATACACAAAATAACGCAAATTATTTAGTTTATACAATCAGTATTTATTCCGCATAAAATCAATTCCAATATAACCAAAGAAATCAATTAGTATTCACATAGTAAGCCATTCTGCGTCCTCATTAACCAAAACGCAAACTACAGTACGAATTTAATATATTCCGATTTATAGATGTAAGCCTGTTTGTGATTGGATGTCATTTGTTGAATATCAACATTTATTCGTAAAACAGCCAGGGAACAAACGTGGTCATGGGAGTTCACAGCGTCATTACATGAAAACGGCATTATTGATCGAAAATTAATATTTTTAGGGGATTCGTTTCATTCCCCGGGGCTGTTCATCGGAAAATAAGTATAATTAAGGTTAAAGACGGGGTACATAGCGTGACTTACCCTGGATATTTACGATATCTCCTTCGGCTTCGCCTCAGGAAATATAACTTGACATCCAGGGTATCATGTATGTAACCTGAATAAGATATAAAATTCTGTAAAGATATTGTTTGAATATATGCAATTTGCTCTACGTACTAAGCAATCTACGCCCGGAAAAGAAATCTGCACCCAGACGAAAATGGATAATTTTGTTGAAGTTTACGCTCTTCAAGCGCAGATTGCATACAACTTGATGATCTGCGGTGGCGCAGATAGACAACAGTAAAACGTTCAACGTATGCATTTTAGGTCATTAGTTAACACCTGTTGATCTCCATTTGCAGCTATCTTGAACTGGACCCTATGGGTTCAAATTTTCAACAGGACCATCTATTCTAAGAACCATTGTGGCCGTTTGATTCCAATTTGTCCGGACGTTCCTAAAAACATATATGACTAGTTTACGAGTGAAAGGACAATAATTCAACTATCATCTTCAGATTTAGTTCCAAATTGCAAACAAAGAAGATCTTGACATGTCAAACGTGTTTGTTATTCAAATTGAAACTTCATCTTTTATAGTTTTCTATTGAAGTATCAGACAAATGTCTTAAAATAATGAAAAATTTACACAAGATTGCTTAAAAATTTCGTGGTCCGTGGAAATTAACATGTCAAACCCTTTTTGAAAACTTAATCTCTAAATTCTTATAGTATTTAAACTTGAAAAACAAATCAGCATAGAAAAATTTAGCTTTTCTTTATCAGGAATTCGCCGCGTATGTTTTACTTATGGCAATATAAGCCATGTTGACTGGTGCACCGTACCTGAAAACTAGTTTAGTTTAGTTTAAACAAATTTACTGCTAGCGCAGATAGACAACAGTAAAACGTTCAACGTATGCATTTTAGGTCATAAGTTAACATCTGTTGATCTCCATTTGCAGCTATCTTGAACTGGACCCTATGGGTTCAAATTTTCAACAGGGCCATCTATTCTAAGAACCATTGTGGCCGTTTGATTCCAATTTGTCCGGACGTTCCTAAAAATATATGACTAGTTTACGTGTGAAAGGACAATACTTCAACTATCATCTTCAGATTTAGTTCCAAATTGCAAACAAAGAAGATCTTGACATGTCAAACGTGTTTGTTATTCAAATTGAAACTTCATCTTTTATAGTTTTCTATTGAAGTATCAGACAAATGTCTTAAAATAATGAAAAATTTACACAAGATTGCTTAAGAATTTCGTGGTCCGTGGAAATTAACATGTCAAACCCTTTTTGAAAACTTAATCTCTAAATTCTTATAGTATTTAAACTTGAAAAACAAATCAGCATAGAAAAATTTAGCTTTTCTTTATCAGGAATTCGCCGCGTATGTTTTACTTATGGCAATATAAGCCATGTTGACTGGTGCACCGTACCTGAAAACTAGTTTAGTTTAGTTTAAAAAATTTACTGCTATAAAATTACAACACTGGATTGGAAATAAGCTTTTACAACCTACTTAAGTGATACATTAAATACATATATATACAGTTTATAAACAACAGCAGCAAAGTTCAAGATTGTAATCAGTCAGTTAAATCGTTTTGCATTTTAATATACAGCTGCACGGCAAAAACAAAAACAAAAAACAAAAAACAAAAAAAAAAAAAACGGTCAGATTTTCATCCTCATTCAATTAATCGCTACCAAAAAAGCAATGTTCACATGTACAGAAGCAGTCAGGATTATGGAAGAGGTCAACATTTAAACAGTTGAGATAAGTATTTGATGGTAAACCCAGGCAAGCTAAACCGGTTCATTTGAGCCTCCAGATAATAATTCGCCGCAGCATAAAAAAGAAACTCGCCGCGGCGAGATAATCTTTTTTGGTTACTCTCCGTGGCGAGATAGTAACTCGCCGCGGCGAGATAACCCTTTTTGTTAACTTGTCGTGGCGAGCTAATAACTCGCCGCGGCGAGATAGTAACTCGCCACGGCGAGATAATCTTTTTTGTTAACTCGTCGCGGCGAGATAACGTTTTTATTAACTCGCCGTGGCGAGATAGTAACTCGCCGCGGCGAGATAACCTTTTTTGTTAACACGCCGAGAAGAGATGGTAACTCGCCACGGCGAGATAATTAAAAAAAAAAATTATGCATGTCCCTAATAAGCTTCCGTATATAAAACTTCAACTAAATACTTGAAATAGTAATGCGGGTTATTTAAGAACATGAATAATGAGCCTTCTCGTGAGTTTCTTGAGAAAGCTGATTATTATGGAGTTTATTGGTGATTATTTGATTACCATGTATTTTTTTGCAATTATTATTTGATTATTAGAACCTTTCCTGATTATTTGATTACCATATTTTATGTGAAAATTTACAAAAATTTCCGAATTTTCAGTATTACTAACAATAAGAAATTACTGATTACATGTGCAAAAAGGTTATGATTACGTGATTACTGTCAGTAAACAGATGTTACCTACTCGGATCCCGCCTTCGGGAAGGAGAGTCAATATTTTACATTGTCAATTAAGAAACGAAGCAAGCAACTTAAAATCACAATTGTTTCATGACTTTTTGATAGATGATCCTGCTTGCCCAAACTGTTCATATAAATGTGAGGATAACAAACATTTTTTTCTTCATGTCCTTCATTCAATGATATTAGAGAAACCCTTTTTGCAAACATTGTACACTTAGATATCCCTCTTACTACAGATATCTTATTATTTGGTGATTCAGACTTGAGTTTTGACAAAAATATTATTATTGTTGAAGAGGTCCATAGGTTTATAAGGGATTCAAAGAGATTTTCTTAATAACTGACACATTATTATCATTCTCTATATGACTTATCTGTTTATTTTGACATTACTTGTTTATTTTGACATAAGTTCATTTTCTTATTAAAACCATTTCAACTGAACTTTTTGATTTTTTTTCTTTTCTTTCTTTTCCTTTGTTTTTATGTCAGGTGTATATTATTCCTTTAATTTTTGTTAAAATAAAATTCCCTTGTATATTTTTCTTATTTTATATACAAAATTTTCTTCACAAATCTCCTCTGACTATTCTCAAGAGTTTTCTTTTCTGCTATTTGAGATTTTCTTTTCTTTTTAAGTTATTATTTAAGATATATAATTTTTGGTAGATATTTATCACAAATTGAATTCATAGTAAAAATGATAAATGATTTAGCCTCTTATTTTTCTTCTTGGTACACGAATATTTAGGTGTTATACTTTGTACTTATTTCTCTTGTGTTGTTAGCTCACCTGGTCCAAAGGACCATGTGAGCTATTGCCATCACTTAGCGTCCGTCGTCGTCCGTCGGCGTTAGCTTTTTCACATTTTAGGCTTCTTCTCTGAAACCATTTGGCAGACTGGAAGCAAACTTGGCAGGAAAGTTCCTTGGATGGTCCTCTACAAAACTGTTGTTTTTCGTGCCGATCGGAAATTCAATATGGCTGCCAGGGCCAATAATGTGTTCTGATTGGCTGAATTTCAAAGATCTTCTTGTCAGAAACCATGGGACCAATTGATTCATAACTTTGCAGAAATGTTCCTAGGATGGTCCTCTACAAAGTTATTGTTTTTTTTGCCGATCCGAAATCCAAGATGGCTGCCACCGAGGAACATAATTTAACATTGGACCCTATGGGGAATATTTTTAAAGGTCTTCTTCTCAGAAACCGAAGAAGCCATTGAAAATGTTTCGTTCCAGAAATGTTCCTTGGATGGTCCTCTACAAAGCTATTGTTTTTTTTTGGCAATCTGAAATCCAAGATGGCCACCACCGGAAACATAGTTTAACATTGGACCCTATGGGTAATATATTCAAAGGTTTTCTTCTGAGAAACCAAAAAAAAAAACAGATGAAAATGTTTCATTCCAGAAATGTTCCTTGGATAGTCCTCTACAAAGCTGTTGTTTTTTTTTGCCAATCTGAAATCCAAGATTGAAGGACCTTCTATACATCATTCATACAAAGTTTGGTTAGAATTGGCTTCTAAAGCAGTTTCAAAAAAGACGGTTAAAATGCAATTTCCCATAGACTTCAATGCAAAACTATGTGCCACCAATGCCGCAATGTTATTGCCACCACTGCCACCCCATCATTACGAAATGAGGAATTTTTGTAGGGAACCTTTGAGTCATCATTCCTATAAAGTTTCAAAACATTTGGCCTTGTAGTATCAGAGAAGATATTTGAAAATCGGCCAATTAGAAAAAAGAATTGCTTCTGGCAGCCATGTTATTTGACCAATCAGCAAGAAATGAGGAAACTTTGTAAAGGACTTTCCATATATCATCCATGCAAAGTTTGGTTGGAATTGGTTCAGTGGTTTCAGGTTTCTTTTTTGAAACTGCTTTAGAAGCCAATTCTAACCAAACTTTGTATGAATGATGTAGGTTTAACATTGGACCCTATGGGAAAATGCATATATTTGCTATCTCCTCTGATGTTACTAAAGCAAAGTGATCCAAACTTTACAGGAATAATGTATGGAAGGTACTTGATGTAGATTGCCGAAAATTTGCTGATCTGCTAAAAAACATGGCTACCAGCACAGAAAATAGTTTAACATGGGACCCTATGGGAAAGGCATATATTTGCTATCTCCTCTGAAGCTACATAAGCAAATTGAACCAAACTTTACAGGAGTGATGTATGGAAGGTCCTTCACATAGATTGCCGAAAATTTTCTGATCCAATAAAAAATATGGCTCCAGCACAAAACATAGTTTAACATTGGACCCTATGGGAATATCATGTTTTCATCTTTTACTCTAATACCACTGAAGCAAATTCAACCAAACTTTACAGGAATGATGTACGGAAGGTACAAAAATAGCTCATTTCGATTTGACAAAAAACGTGGAATCCAGTGCAAACATAGTTTAACATTGGTGCCCGGTATGATATAACCATCCTTTTCATCATCTTCTCTAAAACTAATCAAGCAAATTTAACTAAATATACAGAGGGAACTTTGCAAAAAATTATTCATTTCAATAGGATCAGACAAAAAACACGGGTGCTAATGGAGAACATAGCTAAACATTTGACTCCATTGGTAAAAAAAACATCTGTTTTGGTCATGCATGGCATAGAAGCATTTTGTAAGGTGAGCGATACAGGCTCAGTCTCTGAGCCTCTAGTTATGATTTGTGCACGGTTAAAATGAGAATCACAAACAGTTTCTTACCCTAATTTTGAAATAATTCTGTAACCAGTATTTACATTTTGTCAAAGCTTAAACACAGACAAAAATGTGGTGTTATAATTTACCAAAGATAAATAGCAAATTAATTTGATCCATAAAATCATTAACTTTTGTTTCTATCATTTCGAATACAAATCCTAAATTGAGTGGATGTACCTTTTCGAACTATTCAAATCATTGCATATTATAAATACAGTTGTTCAAAACCCTTACATGAAAATCTGTTTCGAAATAACTAACACAACAAAAACTGTATAATAACTTTGATTTAGAAAACGTAGCTTTTTTGAGAAATTTTTTGATAACTCTAACACAATTCAAAAGATCTGAATGAAATAAGCTAAAGACGAACAAAGCATAAAAAATGAAAGCGTAGAATTCCGAAGGAATAAATGATAAACTGTTTAAAACGTGCCTTTTTGGAGCCACATAGTGTTCCTTCTGCTGCTATATGTTTAATACAACTTCCCTCTGTACTTGGGTCGTGACACCACAGTACATGACAAATGGTAGAAAAATCATTTTTATAAGGCCACTGAAAAGATGAATCATAAAGTAAATATGAGAAACATCGTGTGAATTTTACTTTTAATGGGTACTTTGTTGTGAAATAATATAAAGTATAAAATTGGTAATGTAAACGAGTTTTCTTATGTATGTTGTCTAAGATATCTGGATTTGAAATGTGTCATTTTCATAAACTGTCCATAATATTTTTTTTCTAAAACAATCGTAGTTTTTATTTTAGGGTGATAAAACCCACTAAACCAGTCTTTTTTGACAAAGAACAACAATTAAAGCTATGTTCCATTGCTTGTTTTTACCATGTTTTTTTTTGGAGACTTTGTCTCATTTGCGTGTACTACATATATTGTCATTGTTTATATATAGAATATGTTATTGTCTTGACCAAAAATATAAATAAAAATCGAAGTAGCATATTTGCATATTTATCAATTTTTAATGTTGAAACACCTTCTGCAAGATTGTACTTTTATCATGAGTTTAACGGAAAAATTACTGTAAATGTATTAATTTTTGCGAATACTTATTTTTGCGGTTTATGAAAAATCGACATATTTGTGGATATCAATGTTCACGGTTTTCAATGTTAAAAAGGCTTTTCTACACAAAGACTTATTTTCACGGGTACTTTATTTCGCGTTCCAAAGCCAAACGCGAAAATAGCGAAAATTTTCGAAAAAAAGGGAACTTGTACAGATATTGTCATCCATGTTTTCGTCCAATTCTATTGAAAAATTACTTTAATAGTATACATAGTTATGTTTTAAAGATCTGTTATGAACATTTCTTTGTTATTCAAGACACTTTAATTCTTGTAAATGCCTTGGACTATTCCATCTCTCTTTTGTCGTTCCTTTGATTCTCTCGATTTCGAAGCACTTTAACTGACATCTTTGCTTGCCAAGGGTTACGATACGCTCCTCTCCCCGAAGATGAGAGGAGCGAATCGTAACCCTTGGCTTGTGAAGATGTTTAACTGATTATTTACCTCAAATTATTTACTTACCCCGAATTATTAACCTCATTAATTTTTATGCATATTTATTCATATATACGCTTAATTTTGACCTTCTTTTATGTTTCACCTGAATATAAGATAAAGTTTCTGGTCCAAGGATCGAACATGCGCTACCTTTCTGTAATATCAAAGTGATCTAACGACATTCATAAAACATCGCGACTACCATCGCAAGTTAACGAACAGATGTAAGAAAATATATTTGAAGTGACAACAGATCGATAACTTAGGTAATTTTTAAATACAATCTAATCGGTATTTATACAATAAAAATAAATGGTGAATGAAAGGATATGGAGTAAATGCACAATAGACAAAGTCTCTACAAATACATGGTAAAAACAAGCAAAGGAACAACGCTTTTATTGTTGTTCTTAATCTTGAAGTCATCATGAGGCCTTCAACAATGAGCTTTGCTCATACCCTCATACCTCATAGTAAGTTCAAGACGGCCCCTAGCACCGATTTGAGCGGAATTCTTTGCTAATTGTCGAGCAACGCTACATCTATGTCTTCATTGGTCATGGATGCGGGATTATCAACAAACATTAATTATACTGGCAAAGTGTTCTTACAATTACCGTCATCCTTTGCCCAACAAAAGCATTAGTGTCTTAAGCTAGTGGACGATTACAACATATAGACAAACACATGGCACTCATCAAGTCGAATGTAAGAAAACTTGGCGTTATAAAATAGTGAGATGTGGGCACTTTTAACAAGTGGTCAGAATTACATTTATTAATTATAAAAATATATGCCAAAATTTGAAAGTATGTATAGTATATCCATATGAGAAATTCTCTCACACACAAGTACGCCATAACTGAAATATATAGAGGGCATACATCTCTCGCACGTGGAATCGTTTTACGGACTCGAACACATATCTGAAACAAGATCAATATAAAAGGAAACTTTTTCGTATGAAAAACAAAAATAAATTTTTTAACTAATTTATATATATAGCTTCAATAAACTCATTTAAATAAACATGAGTAGAATATTCTATTCGGGATGTCAGCATTTAGTTTTAGATGTATACTTTTGTATTTTTCATATTCGGTATTATCTTTTATATTCGAGGTCTTTAAGTTAGTTTCAGTATGTTTCAGAGTAATTAATTGAATTAAAGTGCTTCGTAAGAAAAAGGGTGGTCAAGGTGCATGAGCGCGCAGCATCTTGACCACCCCTTTTTAGCTCACCTGGCTATGCCAGGGTGAGCTTTTGTGTTGGCGTCCGTCGTAAACTTTTTTCAAAAATCTTCTCCTCTGAAAACATTGGGCAATTTAATCCAAATTTGGCCTGGGTCATCACCAAGGTATGTAGTTTGAAAAATGTGTTCGGTAAGTCTGAGGACCAAACAACATGGCCACTGTTCCTAAAAATAGAACATAGGGGTAAATTGCAGTTTTTGGTAAATAACTCAAAAACCGTTGCAGATATCAAAAATCTGATATGAGTAAAATTGTTCGAAATGCCAAGATCTATCTGCCCTGCAATTTTTAAGAACATAGGAAAACCCGTCTCAGAGTTGCAGCCCTTTTTCCGTAAAATTTTCAGAAGTGTTTATTAGACAAATGTTCAGCATATAAAGATCTACATACTCTGAAATTCTGAAGAAAATCCAAATGCCTGTGTAGAAGTTATTAAATGCTTTCACCCAATTTTTTTTTTCAATGTCATATGGTTTATGGGCCATTTCCCTTTAAATTCTGTAATCAAATCTTCTTTGGTTTAGAAATTCCATACTATCACTTTATTAAAAACAATTATTTGTTACGCAATCAATAGCAAAAAAAGTTTTTTTGTTCAAATTTTTACGATTTTTTGCAAAAATACTTTAACAATCTTGACTTATTTCATATTTTGATAATTTTTGTATAAAAATGTATATTGTGTCCAACTGTTAATCTTGTTTGCCTCCCATGCAAATGCCTTACCTAAATTAATTCTAAAATATTATCTTGGCTTCAGAGCCTGCTAGATTTTGTAACTGACTTGGCAATGCCATGGTGAGCCTTTACCATCACTGTGCTTGTTGTCCGTCTGTCGTATACTTTTCATTCAAACATTTTCTTCTTTGAAACGACTGGGCCAGTTGGAACCAAACTTGGTCACAATAGTCCTTAGGTGGTCCCCTTTAAAATGTCTGGCAAATCCGTATCATATCCAATATGGCCGCCGGCGGGGAACGCAGTTTTGACATTAGACCTTACAGGAAAGCATTCAAAGATCTTTTCAGAAACCACTGTGTCAATTGGAACCAAACCCGGTCACAATAGTCCTTTGGTGGTCCCCTTTACAAATTGTTTCCGGTAAGTTCACACATCGTCAATGATGGCCGCCAGCGGGGAACTTTGTAGAAAATTGGACAATATTGCAAAAATCTCCTCTGAAAATACTGGGCCAATTGGAACCAAACTTAGTCACAATGATCCTTAGGTGGCCCCGTTAAAAATGTGTTGGGCAAGTCAACATCATATTCAAGATGGCGTCCAGTGGCAACGTAATTTTAACATTGGACCCTATAGGGAAACATATTCAAGATCTTCTCCTCTGAAAGTACATGGCTAATTGGAATCATACTTGATCACAATGGTCTTTACTTGGTCCGCTTCATAAAATGTGTCCAGCATGTCCGCATAACATCCAAGATGGCAGTCAGCGGGGAACATTAACCATGGACCCCATGGAATATCATTCACAGATCTCCTCTGAAAATACTAGGCCAATTGGAATTAACCAAAGTGAGGCACAATGATCCTTAAATGGTTTTCTTCAAGAAAGGTAACAGTCGGTCTATTCCTCATCAAAAATATCTGCCAATGGGGAAAGTAGTTTAATTTTAAATCATATAACATCAATGTCTATAAAAAACTTGAAATTGAGACCCTTAAACGTTGGGATAATTTTGACTTATTGTGTCAGCCATGGCTCATGTGAGCGATACAGGCTCTTAAGAGCCTCTTATCTTACGAAGCACTTTACTCTGAAACATACTTCAACTTTTACATAAAGTGTACAATGGCGCATTATGAAAACCTAAACATTTAAAGGTTATAGGGCATAAATACATTACTGCAAATATTTTTCAACAATAACACCAAAAAGCCGGCCAAGGGCATAGCTATTTATGTGAGATTTTTCATGCTAGTCTCCCAAGGTCTATTCAAATTATTTTTATTGTGGAAATGACAAAATCCAGGTATCATTTAGATATTCCAAAATGCTTGAATTTGATCTGTATTGAAGGGACTTGTATAAAATGTCGGAATGTCCAGACTAAAATTTACAGGAAGCTTCGATATTTTGCTATTTTCTACCACTTATCCGATGTATCTGCAGGCAAATCTGTTAGTCCACGAGGATATTCACCAGTCCAGTAATCAGTTCTTCGATACTGATCGAGAAACAGATTTTATTTGCAAACTTTCAATATCTGAATTTTATAGAAAATTTCATTTAAAATTTTCACATCTTAAAGTTCGACGTTTACCGAGAACTTTAAAATGTGAAAGTTGAACTATCGAGATTTGAGAAATTATCGTAATAAACTGGAAAACTATGTCAAAAATTGAATTGATTTGAAGTAAATATCAAAATACCGAAGTTACTGTTAATTTATTTTCTGCATATGCGCATTTCGACAACTTATGTCTCGTCAGTGCAGATAAAACCAAAACACTTGGAAGTCCTTTAACCAAAACGTGTAAATCTGATGGAGAACAAATAACCAAAAGGGTGCTAAATAGAAAAGCCAAAATTTAGTTAAGGACAGAGCTATGCATGAGGGAGATACTCCTTATTTTCAAATAAGTTTGTTAAATTTAGATATTGCAAATTTAAATAAAATCGGTTTTCGGGTCAGCACCGAAGTACTGACTACTGGGTAAAGTGATCTCCGTAGTCTCCATTCTCAAATATGCCGCCATGTTGTTGCTACCATGATTGCTATTGTATCATTGCGCCATTCATGAAAAGAGATGTTGAGTGAAATATTTGAATAAAAATGTCATATTACCAATAATTTGGTAACATTAGTCATAAAAATGCAAAAATTCTATCGTTAGGCAATGATGTAGGTGTTAATTTCATTAACATCCACTTGCACTATTTCTAGAAACTGACACGAGACATTTACATGATTGTCAAATCGACAATTGAGAACAAATTTATACACACGTTTGTATTATTTCAATAACTCATAGATCAAGATGTGTTTAAATTCCATGCTTCAGTTGGTGGACTGTAATTCTTCAATGGTATTCAACAACAAATAACCATTACTTCGCTGCTGACTAGAAAGCGGATTTTCCTAGGAATCTTTTAATGATAAAAAAGTTCAGATTTTTTAAAAACTAAGTAATATCTCCATCATACAAGGCTCTGTCATTGGCTAATTTTGTGGTTTTTTTTATTTAGATATTTGCTTTATCAGCATTTACACATACATGTATTTACTTTTATGGTCTTCCAAATAATTAGATTTGTCCTGCACTGAAGAGACACAAGTTGTCGAAATGGTCACATGGAGAAATTTACCGTATTCTCGTTATTTTAATATACACACAAAGATCAAAATACCTATTAGTAAGATCATGGTATTCTTAGGGACCTAAGATCTACTAACAATGGTAAAAAACACATTTATTAATAAAAAAACTCTTTGCAATTCTTCATAAACAATGAAAGGATATGGAATACATGCACATGAGACAAAGTCTCTACAAATAAATAGTATATCCAAGCAAAGGAACAACACTTTTATTGTTGTTCCTAATCTTGATGTCACCATGAGGCCTTAAACAATGAGCTTTGCTCATACCTCATAGTAGGTTCAAGACGACCTCTAGCGCCGTTTTGAGCGGAGTTCTTTGCTAATTTTTTAAGAACGTTACATCCATGTCTTTTCTGGCCATGGATGCGGGATCTTCAACAAACATAAATTAAACTTGCAAGGTGCTTTTACAATCATTATCAATACTTACCCTACACATGTAGGAACTACTGTTATAAAGTTCAGCACACTGTGAATCGGCATCATATACCTGTCCTGCTATAGCCTGGTCATATGGTGATAATGCTGTCGGATCAAATCCAGGACTTAATGTTTTCATGCAATTGCTATAATGTATAAATAAACCATGCGTGAATTTTCCTATCGTTGTGTACGTTTGTCATTTGTCTGAATTGTGTTTTTTCATGTTTTTCCCTGGCAGATTGTAGCATGTTACTGTAATTATCAGCCATTGTAGATATTTCCTGTTATCCCATGTTTTCATTGTACGTGAAAAATTTCTGGTGGACTTGACAGCCAAGATAAAACGTCACTTGAAATCAAAGTAGTGTTATGTCCTTTTGCTTGTAATTATTTTCAAAGAAACGTTATCGCTGCCAAGATTGAACTTCAAACGAATTTTGGCACAGGTTTGCTTCTCTTTATACATTTCAATTCGGAAGGGGCTTTTTTGCATTCATTGATTTTACATTAAATCCATTTCTATTATTTTTGATTTCTAAATTTATATAATGTACCTCATGTTTTAATTATTTGATCTGCTCTAATCACATTTTTTTTTTCAAAAATCAAATTAAAAGGAAAAGTATGGCATGACGAATAACAGCTATGCAGTATGCTTGATTTTGTTACTGATTTTTTTTTGTTACTGATGATATTTTTGTCACATTTCGAGGTGCTATGTTTCAACAGCAAATTTCTATATCAATGGGCACGAATTGTGCTCCTCAACTCGCAGACTTGCGATACTGAATTTCTTCACGGATTATAAAAGCTTAAAAAAATAAAAGATACTAGATCCTTCAATATCACTTAAAGATACATTGATGAAGGTCCCTCCATTAACGCGTCCTTTGCTGAATGGATCTCATCAACATATCCTCCAGAACTAGAGATGAAACAACAGAGACTACTGAATCTGAATCTTTTTTGGACTTTCATCTCAAATTTCACGATAATGGTTGTCTCAGTACGAAAATTTATGACAATAGGGACCACCTTTATTTCAAAATTATCCAATTCCCTTACATTAACAGTAACATTCAAACGCCTCCTGCTCATGTAGTGTATGTTTCACAGTTGATAAGGTATGCTAAAGCTAGCACCAATTATTCGGACTTCTCGATAGAAATAGCTGTTTTCGTGACCGCCTTATAAATCAGGACTTCTAAGACCTTTCGACAGAAATGCTGTTGAAGTGCTACCGGACACTTTCGTAAGGAAAAAGGAGGTTTCACGCATTTTTCTTTTGAAATGTCAGTACAAAGTCTGGACCAATGCAGTTTACCAATTTTTTCTGATGATTTTACCCCTGCTTTTTCTTTCTGTGCCTTAGATTTCGGCTCTTTGAAATCATTTTCAGTAATTTTTGTGTCGCCTGGTGTAAGCAGAGTCGATACATAGTGATTACTATCCGTCGTCTTACGTAGTCGTCGTCCTGCGTCGTCTGGCAGTTTTTAATCTGCAATTCCTTCCAAACTGCTAGTCCGATTCCAACCAAACATCTTGATATGTTATTCACCTAGTGTAGTTGTGAACATGATACTTGGAAATGTGAATGTACAGATGTTTTGCTTTCCTTCGGAGTTCTACCAAGGATGAAGACACAGACCTCCCCTCTTGGTACCGGGTACCAAAAGTACATAAATGCCCATACAAAGAACGATGCTTCGCTGGATCTGCCAAATGTTGTACAAAACCTATATCTAAGTTGCTAATCTCCCTCTTGACAGCTGTTAAAGGGTGCCCCCCCCCCCCCCATAATACTGTGATACTTGCTTTTCAAGAGGCGTTGTAAATAAAATGTGGATTTTGAATAACTCTAAAGATCTACTTGATATCTTAAACTGTAGATCACTATCACACTGTAACAACATTGAAACTTTCGACTTCTCCACACTTTTCACTACCATTCCTCATGAACAACTACAACCTCGGCTGAAAGATGTTTCTCACGTAAGAACGGTAAACGAATATATAAGTACATTGTTGTGAGTATAGAATAACCCTACTTTGTGAAAAATGACTTTGAATCGGGAAAAATATACCGAGGAAGAAGTAATTAAAATGATCGGCAATATATTTGTCCAATTTGGAGAACTTGTTTTTCAACAGACTATCGGAATTCCTATGGGCACAAACTGTGCAGCTCTCCAAGCCGATCTGTTTCTCCACTTTTATGAGGCTGAATTCATCGAAGGGCTCATTCTAAATAAAGATAAAAAACTGGCCCAATCCTTCAATTTTAGCTTCCGTTATATAGGTGATATTGTGTCGCAAAACAGCCCTCGCTTTATCTTTGAGTATATGGTCTTCCAAACGTTTAGATTTTATCTGCACTGAAGAGACATAAGTTGTCGAAATGCGCATATGCAGAAAGTAAATTCACGATAACCACGGTATTTAGTTATTTGGTCATGCACATGATACTTAAACTTTAATTTTGCAGATTTTAGAGGTACACTGCGTCAAAAATGGCTCTTCTGTAGTGCAGGCGACACAAACTTTCCATGGAACACCTATCAATTTTGTTATGACCCTAATCTGTTTTTTTAAATAACAAAGGCAGTAGAATACCAAAGGAACGAAGCACAAGATTACATAAATCAAAGTCCAGAGTCCAGGCAAAAGCAAGAACACCTAAAGAAAGAAGACAAAGACACCACATGCCTACAAAACACACCACAAAAAACTAAAGCACTAACAGTGTGAACTCTTAAAAAAACAAAAAAAACAACAAAAAAAAACAGAGTGACATCAGGTGCTGCGGAAGGGTAAGCATCTCCTGCTCTGTATACAGCACGTGTCACACTGTCAGTGGGTCAATCCACGGTAAAGTCAAAATCGTAATGTCAAATCCGGGAAGACGTGAATCTAGCTGAAAATGTCAGTTTTTATATGTAACACCGACATTTCATATCTATCTATGATGTCGTGGTGACGGCCATAAAATTTCTGAAGGGACGAAAGAGAAACAACAGCTGAACATATCCTTGACTCAGCAGTTTTTTTGACAGTGCTTTTGCTCTTTCCACAAAGTCACTGTATGAACTGCACGCTCTACAGTAACGAATTAATTGTGAAATATACACTCCATATGCTGGGGAGGTAGGTATATTACTGCAGAGAAAGGGAAAGTTCACAATTGGAAAGTCAAAATCATCATGTTTGTAATATAATCTAGATTTCAGACGTCCATTTCGTCAATGTATAACAAAAGGTCAAGGTATGAAGCAAAATTGGGTGTATCGGTTGTCTCTTTAATTTCAAGTTCACTGGGGTAGATACGATGTAAATATTCTTTAAATCTTGGGTTATTAAGAGAAAGTACATCGTCTATATATCTTAAGCTGAAATTAAAAGTCTGGGCTAGTTGTTTTTGTTTCTGTTGTATCAGCCCTTGTAAAAGCTTTGCTTCATACGAAAAAAAAGGAAAAGGTCAGCTAAAAGTGACGCACAATTTGTTCCCATAGGAAGTCCTATTGTCTGTTGAAAAACGCGGCCTCCACATTCAACAAAAATGTTGTCGATCAAAAATTCAAGCTTCTTTATCACGTCATTTTCATTGTATTTCTTGTTTGACTTTGAGTAAAATATGTCATATGGCATGCTATACACGCCCACAAAGGTTGATTATCCGTTTTTGAGATTGTATCAAAATCAGTTTGGATATCAATGCGTGGATGTGATCTGGAAATGCCCAAAACACTTTTTGGGGTATTTTTTTTCATTTTTTGAAATCTATTTCACTTGTTTACGACAATCATACATTTAAGTACATGATACAACCTTTAAATATATATAAAGATTTCGATTTACCAATTCCGTTATCTTAAAATATTAGGCTGTAATATTAAACGCAAAGAAAATTAACTGCTCGATGCCTCAAAACTTTACTGTCAGTTGAAGCGTTTGTATTTATTGGTTTCAATAGACACAAAAAAAAAATGGAAATGGTAATCTGCTAAGCCCAAAGTTCTATCTTTTTATCAGTGTATTTATAGCTTCGTGGAATGTGTCTTCAATTCAAAGGGACTGAAAATTTTTAAAACAAATTGCTGTACTTACGAAATAAGAGAATCAATATAAGAGGTAAAATATGATGTAGAACAGGTTGAAAACGTCCATTGATTGATGGCTGTTATAGCATTTCTATCACTTAAAACGGAAGGAGCCAATATGTATGCATCCTCTGCTGAACAGGAGTTATTTGTATCATCATGCAATGCGCCTAAACTACAAAATAATATATAATTATTTGTCTATTAGAATCAACACAGCAGATAAAATCTCCTACATATAACGAAAATTAAAGAACCTTAGTGAGCAAGCTCACATACCCCACGCCCCCACATATCAGAAAATCCTGCATTATTGAACTCAAAAGTATTCTATAAGCAATATTACACATAAAAAGAGGCTCTCAAGAGCCTGTATTGCTCACCTGGGCCATGGCTGACTCAATTAGTCAAAATAATCCAAATGTTTAAGGTTCTCAATTTCAAGTTTGTTGATAGACAATGTTATATGATCCAAAATTCAACTATGCTCTCCATTGGCAGCTATTTTTGATGCGCCATAGACTGACTGTCACTTTCGTGAAGAAAACCATCTAAGCATCATTGTGCCTCTCTTTGGTTCCAATTGGCCTAGTATTTTCAGAGAACATCTTTGAATGATTTCCCATGGTGTCCAAGGTTAAACAATGTTCACCGCTGACTGCCATCTTGGATGCTATGGAGACATGCTGAACACATTTTATGAAGAGAACCTACTAAGGACCATTGTGTTCAAGTATGGTTCCAATTGGCCATGTACTTTCAGAGGAGAACATCTTTGAATATGTTTCCTATAGGATCAAATGTTAAAACCATGTTCCCCACTGGAGGCCATCTTGAATATGATGTGGACTTGCCGAACACATTTTTAAAAGGGGCCAACTAAGGACCATTGTGACTAAGTTTGGTTCCAATTGGCCCAGTATTTTCAAAGGAGATTTTTGCAATATTGTCCAAGTTTGACAAAGTTCCCCACATGCGGCCATCTTGGATGATGTGCGGACTTGCCGGACACAATTTTTAAAGGGGACCATCCAAGGACTATTGTGACCAAGTTTGATTCCAATCGCAGTGGTTTCAGAGAAGAAGATTTGAATGAAAAGTGAATGACTGACAGACCCAAGACACAGTGATGGCAAATACTCACCATGGCATAACCAGGTTAGTAATAGATTCCATTCTGACTACGAAGACGAAAAACTACAACTACAGTATCTAGGAAAGATACTTAGATTGTAGGCAAACATTTACCAATATAGGACACAATATACAATTATATACAAAAATTATTACAATGTGAAATAAGTAAAGATTATTGAAGTATTTTTGCAAAAAATTATAAAAATATGTACAAGAACACTTTTTTGCTCTTAATTATGTAGCAAATAATTGTTTTTAATAAAGTGATAGCAGGGAATTACTCTAACACTTAAAAGAGAAAAGTAAACCAAAGAAGACTTGAAAACAGATTTATTTTAAAGGGAAATAACCCCGGACAAGATGATACTAGCTGAAAATAGTCTAAGTTCAATAACTCCCATAAAAATAATCTGATCAATTAGGCAGTATAGTATGCACATCTACACATCATGACCAACAATCCTATCAAATATGAAAGCACTCCATAAAGCAGTTTCAGAGGAGTTGCAGTGACAAGATGATACTTGCTGTTTTAGCTTAAAATAGTCTAAGTCCAATAACTCAAGTCCAATAACTCCTATAAAAATAATCTGATCAATAAGGCAGTAAAGTATGCACATCTACACATCATGACCAACAATCCTACCAAATATGAAAGCAATCCATTGTGCAGTTTCAGAGGAGTTGCAGTGACAAGATGATACTTTGGTATTTTAATTGAAAATAGTCTAAGTCCCATAACTCCCACAAAAATTATCCAATCAATATAGCGGTATAGTATGCATATCTACACATCATGACCAACAATCCTATCAAATATGAAAGCAATCCGCCAAGCGGTTACAGAGGAGTTGCAGTGACAAGAACAGGACTGACGGACGGACAGACTGACGGACGGACGGACGGACCAGTCAAAAACATTATACCCTCCTTAACTTCCTTGCGTGGGGTATAATTACCCATAGCTTGATTGAACGCAATTAAAGTATACTGTCTAGGAAACGAAAATATGTGTCCGAAATGTAAAACAAACTAGCATTATACCGAAGTTGCTGTTAATTTGAACTCTGTATATGCGCATTTTGACAACTTATGTCTTTTTAGTGCAAGAAAACGAATGAATGGAGCGACAGTACAATGTTATGTTGATAGAGAAATATACAAGTAAAATCTAACGCAATTTAAAAGCTAAAACATAAAATATTTAAGGATGGACACTCCTCAGGATTTTGAAACTGTCTCTGACTTTTGGAATTCTCTGATTTTATCCATCATGATGCATTAGAAAATATTGCACACTGACCCCCAGTTTTCTTCTCTAATTATAATTTTATACATCTTTAAAAGACATTTGACAAAATTTGCTCACATTCTTGATATTCCTTCATTGTCTTTGAAAGGTTAATTGCCTTAATGCAAAGTGAATGAAAAGTCTAGAGAAGTTCGGTTTCCCGCTAAAATATCAGGCATTTAAATCTCGAACAGGACCACACTGACCTATCAATATTTTTTGCTAAAATGATGTATGATCCATATTCAAAAAAATAAAAATATTAATTTTAAATCCTTGATATAATAAACTTGAGGAGTAGCCATTCTTAAACCTCTTTGTTCGGCTGAAATCTCACAAAAAAGGACTGATTGGTGTTTGATTCTTAATACTGACAAATGAACGACAAATGAATAACATGCGCCGAAGAGCCTATTTCCCCCACCTTGACCATAATGGCTGACACATGCAAGATTAAAATAAACTCAATGTTAAAGGGCCTCATTTTAAAGTAGGTTTAAAGAACTTGGTGTTATATGGTCTGAAGTTGAACTAGTTTGAATGAGGAGTAGTCCTGATGGTCACCTTTTTTGAAAGGTACTTTCGTCTTAATACATGTAGCAATTGCCATATAGTTTCAGTAGAGAAGAGTTTTGAATGATCCAATGTTAAAATTCCCTACTGGTGGACATCTTGGATGAGTTGTGGATTTGCTGGACACAGTTTTGCAAGGAACTATCCTAGGACTATTGTGACCAAGCTTGGATTAAATCGGCTTTGTTGTATCATAGAAGAATATTCTTGATTGCTTTTCCATACGGTACATTGCTGAACTGCATTCTGCCGGCAGCCATTATGGATATAATTTTTCGAAGTGCAAACTAAGGACTATAGTGCCAAACTAAACATTTGCAAGACCATTAAATCAACAAAGTTAATACTGAGAGAGAACAAATAACCAATATGATCTTAATGTAGAGCCAAAATCAGCCGAGGACAGACCTTTGCATGACGGAGATGCTACTTAGTTTCAGTCTATTTTAAACAAGAGGCTCTCAAGAGCCAGTATCACTCACCTGGGCCACGACAATACGTTTAAATAATCCCAACGTTTAAGGGCCCCATTTTCAAGATTGTTGATAGACATTGTTATATGATCCAAAATCAAACTATGTTCCCCATTGGCAGCTATTTTTGATTGGGCGTAAACCGACCGAAATCTGTCTTGAAGAAGACCATAAAAGGGTAATTTTGCCTAACTTTGGTTCCAATCGGCCTATCATTTTCTGAGATCTTTGAATGATTTCCCATGGGGTCAAAGGTTAAACAATGCTTCCCGTGGGGGCCATCTTGGATGTATTGCGGACATGCTGCACACACTTTACAGAGGGGTCCAACTAAGGACCGTTGTGACACAGTAATAATTGGCCACATACTTTCAGAGGAGAAGGTCTTTGAATATGTTTTCCAAAGTAAGGACCATTGTGATCAAGTTTGATTCCAATTGCCCATGTACTTTCAATGGATATCTTTGAATTGTTTCTCTATAGGGTCCAATGTTAAAGTTATCTGCTGGCGGCCATCTTGGATATGATGTGGACTTGTCGAACAAATTTTTAACGGGGCCACCTAAGGACCTTTGTGATCAAGTTTGGTTCCAATTGGTCCAGTATTTTCGGTGGAGAAGATTTCTACAATATTGTCCAATTTTTGACAAAGTCCCTGCTAGTGGCAATCTTGGATAACTTGCCTGACACAATTTTTAAAGGTGACCAGAGGTTTCAGAGTAGACGATATTTGACTGCTTTCCCATATGGTCCAATTTTAAAACCGCATTCCCGCTGGCGCGATCTGTGATATGATACGGACTTCCTCGACAGATTTTTCAAAAGGCATCACCTAATGACCATTATGACCAAAGTTGGTTCTAATTGGCCCAGTAGTTCTTTGAATATAGGGTCTATTTTTCGACAAAGATCCCGCTGGTGGCCATCTTGGATGTCTTGCGGACTTGCCGGACACATTTTAAAGGGACCATCCAAGGACTATTGTGAGCAAATTTGGTTCTAACTGGCCCAGAGGTTTCAGAGAAGATGTTTGAATGAAAAGTTTACGACGGACGGACCACAGACACCGAGTGATGGCAAAAGCTCATCCTGGCATAGCCAGGTGAGATAAAAAGTCTATGCTGATTATGAAGCCAAGAAGCTGCGTTTTAATCTATATAGGAAAGATATTTGCATGATAGACAAATAGTAATATCACTGAAGGATACAATATACATTAAAATACAAAAATTTATTATGATGTGAAATTAGGTGAAGATTATGAAATTATTGTTGCAAAAATATGTACAAATTTGTACAAAAACATTTTTTTGCTCTTAATTATGAATGAATGAATTGTTTTTGATAAAGTGATAGCATGGAATTTTTCTAAAGCATTTAAAAAGAAAAGTTGACCAAAGAAGATTTGAAACATTTTAAAGGGAAATAACCCATAAACGATATGGCATTGGAAGAAAAAAAACCCAATTTTGTTGAAAAACAGTCAATAACTCCTACAATGGCATTTGGATTTTCTTCAAAATTTCAGAGTATGTTGATCTTGATATACTGAACATTTTTCCAATTTACTTTTCACCTCTATTTGTTACATTTTTTAAAATAAATAATAAAAAATGCATAAAATTTGAAAATTCTACGGAAAAAGGACTGTCTGACACGCGTTTTCCGATCTTTAATATTGCAGGGCAGATAGATCTCGGCATTCTTAACAATTTTGCCAAATTTTTGACATCTGCGACTGATTTTGAGTTTTACGCCAAAACAGTAATTTACCCCTATGTTCTATTTTAAGTAACAGTGGCCATGTTGTTTGGTCCCCAGACTAACCGAACACATTTTGAAACTACATATCCCAATGATGACCCAGGCCAAGTTTGGATTAAATTGGCCCATTGGTTTCAGAGAAGAAAATTTTTGAAAAAAAAAACTTTATGACGGACGGACAATTGACGACGGACGCCAAATGATGGCAAAAGCTCACTCTGGCATAGCTTGGTTACAATAGCAAGATGAGCTAAAAAATAAGATATTGCAAGTTTTTTTTAATGAAATCGGCTTTCGGTCAGCACCGAAGTACTGACCACTTGGCTGATGAATACCCTCGGGCACTAACAGTCCACCAAGCAAAGGCATCGACCTAGTGATAACAAATGACTAAATACCCAACTAAAGTATTTATATTCCTCATAAATTCATAAAGTGGTTTCAGAGGATAAGATCTTTGTATGTATTTCCAACAGCATCCCTATATTATGCGATGTTCCCAGCTGGTAGCCATTTGGAGGGAGTCGCAACATAAAAATACATATGAAGGTAACCCATTTGTTACCTTACATTCCATAGATGGTCACATAATATCTTGTTAACAAAATTGGAAACACCGGTGTAGACGAAAAGACCGGATTCTGCTGATAGCATAGGTATGTATTCAGACTTTGATTCTCAACTTGACGCCATTAAAATGACGTCATAATGAGAAAATATGAAAAGACGCGTCGTGTTGAAGCGTCCTGTAACCAACATATCGAAACAAAACAAAACAAAAAAAACTATTTACCGGTATATTTATTGGAACTGTTTACCCGCGGAAGTGGCAGAACAGGAAAAATTGTTTTTTTTTTCAGTGGTACGACTTTCAAGGATCGGCCTCCAAATTTCAGGTTTCTGACAATTAAAATCTTGTTAATAATTCAAAGGAAAATGCTAAATATTTAGAATATTACCGGGATCCTCTTTAGTGAGTTTATTGAGTTCCAACGCAAAATTCGCTGGAAGGGAAATTGCCCAGAAATAATATTGAGTTAAATTCATTATTTTTATTGCCAAGTCTTTCTTGTTGTATGACAATAGCATCGGCCATATTGTTTTGATATGGCTGTCGTATGCAAACTTAGTGAGAACAGAACCATCAGTCTTAATACGAACAACCCAAGGACACTGGTAATAGGGTCTGGTAAAGTCGGAAAAACAAATAAGAAAAGATATAATGTGAGCACGGTACAGAAAAGAAAGATGATGTCACACACATAGACAAATAAAAAACAGGAATGAGATCAGGTGCACCTGTCGATTAACCGTAACCTGCTTCTCATAAGACACCTCACGTCAACTCGGCTTGTAAAGTCAAATCATATAGAAGAAAAAAAATTTATTGGCATAAAGAAAGATATGTTGTCATCTGGGAAACAAATATCCAATAGCGGTCCACAAGATAGTGATGTCGACCGCAAAACTCAAAACTGCTGTAGTGATGACTTCAAGTTATGGGTAACATATCTTTGCTTAAGTAGCCTATTTTAAGGAAGCGAGCTCTATCAAGGTAATCTCTATGCAAATTAGCAAACCCACCCTCGTTTTGCCATGTGCACAAACCTTAAAGGGGACCATCCAAGGACTAGTGTGATTAGTTATGTTCCAATTGGCCCAGGAGATCTTTTGATGCATTTTCCACATGGCAACTATGTTTCCCGCTGGCGACCATCATCCGAGTTGCAAACATAAAAATCACAAACTTTGAAGGGGACCACTAAAGGAGTACTGTGACTAACTTTGGTTCAAATCAGGGTTAGGTTCATTTCAATTATATTGCATTTTCCCTCAATTACATAACATTGCAAATACAGTGATTTTTGAAAAGTTTTTGATTTATTTCAAAAGTTTTAAAAAGTAATTGAATACATTGCAATTACATTTTAAGAAAAAAAATGTCAGCAAAGTTATTGTCTAATAATATACTCTGTCTAACAGAATACTATCCCCGCAGTCTACAGAAGTTTTAAATTATAAAAGGATTTTTAACATTTCCTGTATAGTTTGTATGAACAAATTTAGCATAGAAAAAGTTTCAGATAAGATAGTATACAATTATAGCATGTGTACGAGACCGATATGATGTTATATCGACCTGAGAAATGCATATCGACCGAGGATGAAATCCGAGGTCGATATGCTTTTCTAGGTCGATATAACATTATATCTACCTCTAACACATGCTGTAATTGTTATATTATTAATTTACAAGAAAGAACTAAAAAGACTTAAAATAAAGAAAGCCTATATTTCATAAATGCATATACATTTGTATAAACCTTTAAGGATATATAATTGAGTTTGATCTTTAAATCCTATAAATTTCACACAAAAGAAAAAGATTTTACTTTATTCAAGTAAAATTTCATTTCATCTGATTATAAAATACTTCTATGTTAGTTACTGATATGAAAGATTATTTTGGTCTATATTTAGTAACGTGCGATATAGCCATGCAATATCACTTTATACAGGGAGTCATGTGACCACTTCTCCGCCAATTAAATTTCTCAAACGATATCAAATTAATAATATTAGTAAATACAGAAGGCAATGTTTTCTGGGTATATACTACATCACAAATTAATTGCCATTGTATTTTAGAGAAGGTAATTTGCACCTGGATATCTTCTAAAATTTGCATATTTTTGTATTCCTGGGTAATTGTTTAACAAAAAAAAAAAAAAAAAAAATT
>MJUU01051833.1:86797-130358 GCA_002080025.1 Modiolus philippinarum | reverse complement strand
TTTAAAAAAAAAAAAAAAAAAAAAAATTATGAATATGGTTATATAACAAGACACTGTTAAATATGCCCTTCAGTAAATTCAAATTGATATGTAGATGTGAGACAAAGTAGATGGACTCATGCAGTATTTGTTTTCCCCTCCTAAATATTTCAAAAGTTTTATCATCCATTCTGCAGTGTTCTGGTCAATATGTCTCTATAAAAGTTCTCTCTTAAGGAGATGAGCTGTATACGATACATGCATTTGCATTTATAGTTTATTTTGGAATTTGAAATCATCCAATACCCTCATTGAAGTCATGATTGGGTAAAACATGCAATATTTACAATATTAAGATTAGTTAATATCCAATCAGATATACATATGATCGGAACATAATGAGACACATTGTATTTGAGTCAATTAACACGTCTTGCATGAGATTATACGTATTTTGTGCTAATTAACTAATTGTCTGTAATCAGTGTTGATTAGATAAACAATGCAAATGTGTGACATGTCCATAATGTTAATTTCAAAATTTCCTATTGTATCAAATTGGTGACTGTTACAAAACACACCATCTTGGGGAATGTATTTGAAATGTATTTGAAAAGTATTTAGAAAATAATTCTAATTACACCAACTTTTCAAATTGTATTTTATTATTTTCAAATACTTGTAATTGAAATAAAAGTCAATTGCAAATACTTTCAATTTCTTCAGAAATTGTAATTGATAGCAATCAATTGCAAATATTAATTGCAATTACCCCATCCCTGGCTAAAATCGCCTCTGTTTTTTTTCAGAGAAGTTTTTTAAATGCATTTCACATACGGACCCTATGTTAAACAATGTTCCGCGCTGGTCATCATGTTATGTGAGGCTTCGAATGGTTATTGTGACCAAGTTCCGATTATCCCAATGGCCTCAGAGGAAAAGGTCTTTTAGTGAAACGTTAATATCAGACGACGGACTGACGGACGCCAAAAGATTTCAAAAGCTGAAGTATATGCAGATGAGTTTAATGACTATACTGTTCATTGCTTAAAGAATTTTAAAAAATACCTATGTCCAAGTTCGTGTGCAGCAGTAGTTATTATTAAAAAATCAAATGAATCTTCCACTATCGACTGGCTGTAATATGTACAAACTCTACTCCTATATGCAAGTCCTGTGCAAACAATACAAAATAGTTACATGCTTAATTATTCAGAACGCGATTATTATTGATGCAATACTAGAGAAATTCAAGTACAAATAAAAAGTAGAAAAAAAGAAGTTTCAGTTTAATATCTCGATAACAATACTATTATAAGTATTTCAGAAAATTTCTGACTGAACACTTAAAACATATGCATAATATATTTTGTCATAGTCTCTTAATTTTGTTCCCGCTGCTACGAATCTGATTTTGAAAAGAGTAATTTCCCTTTGTGAGTTTAATTGATAAATGATATGGCTACCTGAAGGAAAAACCTAGTTGTAAGTCTTCCACGGAAGACATGGGTCGCCTGCGAAATAACACAAAAAATATTCAAAGTTCTGTCAAACAGGAAGTGGGCATGCAAGAGATCCCAGACCCTTTTAAACATTATAGGTGCCCATACTAATACTCCATGCCAAATTGTAGAAGGCAGGGATATGTGGTGACCGTTTCTTGGAAAAATGGGACAGAAATTTTCAAGACTCGAAAAATATTCTAAGTTCAGTCAAACAGGAAGTGAGCATGCCAGAGATTCAAAACTCTATTACACGGTATAGATGCCCATACTGATACTCCATACTAAATTACGGAAGGCTGGGATATGTGGTTCCTTAGTAAAATGTGACAGAATTTTTTGTAGCGAAAACTTTATTACACGATATAGGCCCATACTAATACTCGATACCGAGTTGCAGAAGGCTGGGATCTGTAGTTCCTGAGAAAACGTGACAGAAATTTTCAAGACGCAAAAAATATTCTAAGTTCCGTCAGCAGGAAGTGTGCATGCGAGAGATCCAAAACTCTCTTACACGGTATAAGTCCCCATACTGATACTCCATCTCAAATTGCAGAAGTCTCGGATACATGGTTCCTGAGAAAAATGTGACAGAAATTTTTGTGACGCCGACGACTCCGACACAAGACGACGGATAGTGATCCCTATATGTCGCAACTGCGTGAATGCAGGCAACACAAAATATAAATAAATGTAGTTTCATGTTTGGACAATTTGAGAATTACAGATTTAGACATTGTTAATACAACAAAGACTCACCAACATTTTTTGCAGAACCATTATTTACCAGGTCATACCTGAAATGTAATTTTTTCATCATGTTTTATCCCTTGGTCTTCAGTACTCCTTTCATTTCAAATTTTCGAATTTAGTTGATAAAGTTGCAAAAAACTACATGATGCTACAATTCAAAATTTGAAGTCAAAACCTTAGACATCATGTCGTTGCATAAAATGTACTGAATTAAACTGCACTTTAATGTCAGGGGAGTGAAGTAAGTGAGAACCAAACCGTCAATCCAAAACGAACAATTCAAGGACAATGGCAACATCGGAAACAAAAACAAGAAACAGAGACACAACACTAGTACGGCACAGAAAAGAAAAATGAAGACACACACACACAAAGATGAACAACATGGACCCAATAAAAAACCATGGGTGAGATAAGGTGCACCTAATAGAATAGCATACACAAAATATTTCTCTGGATATAACGATATCCCGATCTTTAATTTTGATCGAATATAAGAACCTATTTCTTCCGTAAAATACAACAACCAACCCGAAAGAAAGTAAATCTTTCCATTTCTTGTGGAGTTCTCAATTGTGACGTCAAATCATCCATGGAGTTTATTGTAGAAACAATTATGACGTCAAACAAATCGCGACGTTGGATTGGATAATCACCCGTGTAAGATAGCTTCACGCGACCCTGTCTTCTATTTGCTGTCTAACACGGAAATCATCCACTTACGGATGACTATTGTTTTCTTTCATGATAGAAGTCCGACACGCATGCTGAGTCACCTTTTTGGCAGAACTTTCTTGTTTGACATAAGGACTCAAAACAAGATAGTTCGATTCTACATTGCTATTATTTTCTGCTTTTTAAGGTAGACTGAGCCATATATGAATTTATGGCAGGATTTTCTAATTTGAAAATATTTTGTAGGTATTTAACTCAGATATTCTACACATAAAATACATGCTTAGTATAAAGTTTTCCAGGGAAGACAAGTGTCGCCGGCCTTATACGTTAAAAATATTCCGTCTCTGAAACAGTACAGATACCAAAATTGATACTCCATGTCAACTTGCAGAAAGCAGGAATATGTGGTTCCAGAGAAAAATGTGACCGAAATTTTGAAGACACGAAAAATATTCTAAGTTCTGTCAAACACTAAATGGGCCTGAGAGAGATCACAAACTCTCAAACACAGTATATTTCCTGATACCAAAACTCCATGTGGAGTTGTAGAAGGCTGGGTATATTTTTCTTGAGAAAAATTTGACTGAAATTTTCAAGATGCAAAAATATTCAAAAGGAAGTTTGCATTGTAAATATCCTATACTCTCTTACATGTACACTGTTTAAGTCCCCATACTGATACTCCATGTTAAATAGCAGAAGGCTAGGCTATGTGGTTCCTGAGAAAAATGTGACAGAATTTTTTTTGCGATGCCAACAGCGAAAATATTCTTAGTTCAGTCAGACAGAAAGCGAGCATGGGCGAATCCTAAACTTTTTTTTTACACTGTATAGGTTTCAATAATGATACCCCATGCCCAATCACAAAAGGCTGGTATATGTGGTTACTGATAAAAAATGACAGCCAACGGCGAAAATATTCTAAACTCCTTAAAAGAAATAGGCATGCGAGTGATCCCAAACTCCGCTTTGTGGTTAAAGTTCCCAATACCAAATGTTGAATTGCACAAGGCTGGGACATATGGTTCTTGAGAAAAAAATGTGACAGACATTTTCAATACTGATACTCCATGTAAACTTGCAGAAAGTAGGAATAAGTGGTTCCAGAGAAAATGTGAACGAAATTTTAAGACGCGAAAAATATTCTTACTTCCGTCCAACAGACACGCAAGAGATCCCAGACTCACATACACGGAATAGATCTCCTTACTGTTACTCCATGTCAAACTGAAGAAGGCAGAGATATGAAAAAATGGGACAAAAATTTTTGTGACGCCAACGCCAGACAATGACGTAGGATAATGATCCCTATCTGTCGCCAAGGCGTGAACGTAGGCGACACAGTGAATGTTCTCGACTGATCTCCTACGAAATAAATCTCATATCATTCGAGATTTATCAGATTTTTGAAACCATTATACATTCGGAATGTATAATGGTTTCAAAAATCTGATGAAAGGTATTCCGACTGGGTAACCTCTCATAGAAATAAGGTGGTGACTGATTCACGTTGGACACAAAAAAGCCCGTTCTTGTAAAGAATTGCATTACTTGTTATTCTGTGTCAAAGATGATAAACAAAATAACTTTTTGCCAGAGGGTCGATCTGGCCGATTTCTTTGCGCTTCAGCTTTATATTTGTGTTTGAATACTTGAACGTCACAGAGTAAACGAAGTCAAACAAAAACATCGCGCAATGATAGTTTGGAGTTTTAAGACTGGACATATGTTTATGGAGAATGAGCGTAAACAACTCAAAATTAATGATGAAAATACAATTTGTAGCACTCACGTTTTTTTACAGTCATGACATTAACAATTTTCAGTCACTATAAAAGAAGGTGATAATCTAGCAAGCAACAAATAAACTGATGCTTTTTTAAAATATCTTTATCTTTTCTTTTGTTTAGTTTAGTTTTGTTTTCTTCATTTTTAAATGTTTTTGTTTTGTTTTTGGTTTTGTTTTTTTTTTGTTGTTTGAATTTGCTCCATCTTTGCAAGTTAGAGTTATACTTTCATGTAATGTAATTTCTGAGGGTAAAATCATTTTAAATCATGGATAACACTGTCGGCAGCAACTAAACCTCATATTAACTGAAAAAAGTATGCTTCTTTTTTTGCAGAAAATAATTAAAGTTAACAGGGACGAATGCAACATTTGAAGAAAGAGGGGGAAGCAATAAAAAATATTACAAAATCTTCGATTAAACCATAAACATTTACATTCTTAATTGAATGGGGCAGCACACGACCCTCACAGCACCCCCTTAATCCGCACCTGGATAAAAAATCATACAACTCACATCTTTGATAAATTTTCAATCTCCACTAAAGAAGTTCGAAAACTTAACATGCCGAGTTATCTAGAAATTCTACTGCAATTACCTGAAATTTTGGAAACAATTATTGTTCGCCCCTGTTTCCAAAATTAGAACAAGTATCGGCCTAGTTCTAGAATATCCAACATTGGATTGAAAAGAGTCTTATTTCTGACTTTTCATATTTTAATTATTTTTTTTCTTTTTGCATTGTTTTCGTATTTCATTTTACTAGCTTCTATTTATTTTGAGCAATGTGGGTCTCACAAACATAAAAAACTCAAGCGTTGGAAATATAGTCATTCATATAGTCATTAATTAACTCCCTCCATCGTAGTTTTGTCCTTAGCTATATTTGATATTACGGATTAATCGGATTTCGTTTGGTTTGATGAATTTTAAACGTTTTTTAATATTGATTTCCTTTGTTTGGGTTCTAGTGCTGCTAATGAGGAATTAATTTCCGAAATGGCCAAACAGCTCATTAGAATTATTGCAGTTGGAGTAAACATATATGTTATGGTCTCATGTTCATTTACTCCATATCCTTTCTTAGAATATTTAATACAGGAGCTTGTCTTTTATTGCAGTGTGGAGTTGGTAAAACAATTCCCCGTAGTAGAGATGTATACTCTTTATTTTTCTTAGATATGGTGTACTTGTACATGAGACAATATCTCATGTGTACACTTTGTTCAATTACCTATTATTATCTATAATTATGTAAATTCTAATACCGAAGGATTAACTCCCTCCATCATAGTTTTGTACTTAGCTATATTTGATATTACTGATTAATCGGATTTCGATTGGTTTATGCATTTTTTGAAATTCTGGATTTCCTTTGTTTGGATTCTAGTGCTGCTGATGAGGAATTAATTTCCGAAATGGGCATACAGCTCATTAAAATAATTGCAGTTGGAGTTTAAATACGTGTTATGGTCACATATTCATTTACTCCATATCCTTTCGTAAAATATGCCAAAACAGAAATTACAAATCCTGCAAATTAAAAAAGAATATACCTTGTGAAAAGCATTGCATGATCATTTCCTGGCAGACCATGGGTAGAAATTATCCAATCACTGAAGTTTGAAAGAGCAATCGACGAATCTACTCTGTATGGTGTAAAAGTCGTATCTTTTATTGCTTCGGTCCACTTTGAATTCCCAGGCGTCTTGAAAACAAAACAAAAGGACGCTTTAAAGTTCGAGAATATTTTTATGCCCCCGCGACGAAAAGTCGGGGGGCATATTGTTTTACCCTTGTCCGTCCGTTCGTTCGTCCGTCCGTCCGTCCGTACGAATGAAAAACACAACTATTCATGTTTTTGAGAAAGTTTGCAAACAAATTCCAACTACTTCAAAGGAATCTAACTTACAATAAGTAGATGTGCACACACATATCTTTTTGAATATTCAAAATGGCGGCGGTTGCCATGGAAACTGAAAAAAGGCGGGAAAATGCCTCAAATTTGATGAAACTTTACAAAAAGAATGTCTAGCACCCATAGAAATGATTTTGGGTCTCAGAATTTTCAAAATGGCTGCCGTTGCCATGGAAATTGGAAAAAGGCGGGAAAATTCAAAGTGCCTCTAAATGGTTGAAACTTTACAGGAAGATTGCCTAGCACCCATAGAATTGATTTTTGGGCTCAGAACTTCCTTTTTATATATTTTGGAAAAAGGGGAGGCATATCATTGTGTCCATACTTGTACTGTGTCAACACCTGTATTGAGTCAACACACACTTAAATATGCACTTGCCATATTGATTCAGGGTTCAATGAGCGGGGGCATAATTGGTTGCCATTCGGCGACAGCTCTAGTTTCTGTTTTGTAAGCTTGTTTTTCCTTCTGATTCTAATGACAATTATATCCAGAGTACAGTAATTAATCCCTTTTCCAGTCTCATATTACAGTTTTAACTTACAAATATGCAGGTTACAATGGAAGCTCACATTTGTACAAATCTAAATTGGAATTCCGAATCAAAGGTATCATTAAAAGCCTTTGCCGATTCCCAAACTTTTGTTATATTAGCTAATAAGTCCGCATTTTTACAAGGAAAAATATACTATAATGAAAAACGAACGTGCAGTATGCTTGATTTTCTTATTATAATTTTGAGGTGCTATTTATCAACTACTTTATCAACATCCAGTTGGTGTACAAATGGGATACACGAATTTTGTTCCTCTACTCGCAGACTTGTCTCATATTCTTAAGAGACTGAATGTCTACAGGGACTTGTAAAAGATCATAAGATAAAAGATGCTCCTAGATCATTCAATTTCACTTATAGATACATTAAGGATGTGATGTTTATTCCTATATTAACGCATCTTTAGCTAAATAGAGCCCATCGATATTTCCCCCCATCCGACAGAAACCAATTGATGTGCAGCTTTTTTTCGACTTACATCTCGAATTTTACGAAAATAGTCATTTCAGCACTAAAATGTACGACAAAAGGGACGATTTAATTTCAAGATTACCGTTTCTCTGACATGGACAGTAATTTCTCTAATTCTAGTGTTCTCCAACATGTGGATAAATTAATCTCGCGATTTGAAAAGGTCACGAACGTATCTTCAAATAGCAAAATATAACTTAAATAAATTTATTTCGAGTATTAATCAATAAAAGAAGTATTTACTTAAAGCATGAATTGTTTATTTATCTTGAATCACCTATGATCAATTTGCTTTTGTTGATATCAATGCAATGTTAATTTCTTATCCGGTAACATTACAGTATTGATTGTATAGGCTCGCAACGGTGTAGAAACTAAAACACATGAAAATGTCATTAATTCTAGAATTAGAGAAATAAAATCTACTATTTGCAAGTTGTTGTTTATCATAGTTCTACTGTCTAAAGGGTTAAACATAAAAAAAGCTCGAACTTTTAGAGTTTAGCTCTTTCGACGGCAGAACTATGATAACCAACGACTTGAAAAGATAGATTCTTTATATTCCTACATTTCCTGCTTTCGGAGTATATGTTTCTCAGTTTAATCTTTACGCGAGAGCTACCATAAGTTATTCATACTTTCCCATATGACATATTTATCCTCGTGATCGCCTTATTAATCATGGCTTAAAATAATTAGTCTAATTCGATCATTAAAAAGTTCGTTAAAAGATATTAATCCTTTGCGAAAAAAATTGAAGTTAGGATCCGAACTGTGATTCAAGATTCATTTTTACTTCATACTTTGGTGATAATTTCTATTTTACTGTCTACGCGTTTCTATTTGCAATTGCTGTTGAGTTGCTACCGGACACTATCTCAATGAGAGGGAGAAGTTTGCCGCGCCATAAAACCGTTTAAACCCACTTCAAATACCAAGTCGGGACCATTCGGGTATATTCCAGCTGCTCTGTCTTTTTACTTATCGGACTTTGGCTCTTGACAATTCTGTTCTATAATTTTGTTATTACCTTCAGATATAAGGTGCTTTGTCTGCTTTTATGGGAAGGGGCTTTATTATCAATGATCGGTTACATACACGTATACATGTTTTGGGTCGTTTTAACCTGGATATGGGATGTTGTCTCCTTGACATTTACCCGATTTCCTTTCTTTTTCATATGTAGCAATATTTTACTTACTTTTGTTATAACGATCCCTGCAAATAAGATCGATATTGTGTATGATGAAGTTTGTATATTTTTGTACATTGCGTCCATCTGCAAAGGAATCAAAATAATTTATCTTGTTCTGAAAACTATGTATTAAGATTGAATTGGATGTCATCATGCGGATAACAAATGTTAAAGTACCTTATAATGAAAAGATTGGAATTTCCTAATATTAAATGATAATAATGCTAGGTACAAAACTGAGACATTTTAATCGTTGATACAGGGATGAGGCTAAAAAATCTTATTTTTCTTTATATTTCATTGTCACTACAGATTACCGAAATGGTTTCCAATTCAAATGGTTATGAACACTTTGAATGTAAATTATCTATATCTTAAAAGAATAATATATTAACTAGCATTGATAAATGTACATAACCCAGTTACATTTAAAATATAGTCTTTTTGAAAAATCTATCCATTTTTTGAAAATTCTTAGGGTAAAGTGTGAGTTACAAAATGTAAGTTCCGTTCTGCTATAAACAGGGAAACTCTGGCGGCAGTTTTATTTTCACTAGTATTTTACGAGCTGAGGTATTAAATGCAGAACTTTCGCAAATATTTTGAATCAATTCAGTCAATTTCGTAGCTTTACCGAAAACCGTGAGAAATGAAACATAGTAATAATAATAATAATACGACGCACAAAATTTCAGGGCTAATTTTTTTATTTAAACATATTGTACATAACAGCCTCTATGACTTTGCACATCATTACAGAGTGTTTGGTAAGTCCGCCTTGTCTTTGCTTGCTAGAGATTTAAAGTCATTTATATGAGTCAATATTTCTTTTCATTTCAAAATATATTTAATTTACTTACCCCGTTTATTACAAAGGCATAAAATTGTCGTATAGTTTTCAAAGCATCTGTTTCTTTTTCACTCTGTGTTAGTTTTGTACTTTTAACAAACCAGCTGTAAGCAAGATATTTACAGTAAACATAGAACAACGCTTGTATTGTTGTCATTTCAAAGTCACCATCAGACGCTTAACAATAAGTTTTGCTCATACCTCACAGTAAGTTCAAAAAGGTTCGTAGCACTTGGTTGAGTGGCATTCATTGTTAGAGGTCGAACAACATTACATCCAATTTTCTGATTACTTATAGGATTTGTAAGTCTCGTCATGTGACATCGAGATTTCACGATAAAATTGAAATTCGAAATCGTTTCCCGCAAAAACTTGACGTTTTTGGATTATGACGTTCAATTTTTTGTTTGGTACGACATACATTGTCGTGAACAATGCAACTTCCGGGTACAAACGAGACTTACAGACCCTATTGAGGCAGGAGCATCAACAAACAAATAATTTACTTGTAAAATTGCAAGTATTTGTAATAATTCATAAATGTTAAAATTCTTTCTATATTTGGGTATTTGACTATCTTTTAGCTCATTATATCTTTCTAACATGTAAATCGCAAAACAAGAGAAAATAAGAGTTGTAGTATTTAATAAAAGGCTGACTGTTATAAATAGATACGCCGATAAAAGTTAAAGACACTACTTGCAACAAGAAATACATGCTTTTAGTTTTAATATATGAAAGCATAAGGGAAGGCTATAAAACAAAGCTTGTCCCCATTTTATTGATAGGAAAAGATGAACCATAAAATGTAAAATAAAAACAATAAGCCGACTACCTCATTTCAACAGCAGAAGCTTTCGAAAATAGTCAGTTAAGTTTCAATTTAGATGAATTGGGTAATTTGTTCTATATCAGCAATTAAAACATTTTTCAATTAACGATCTCCCAAATGTTCTGCTTTTTATGCACTCAAGAGACACAAGTTTTTCGAAATGGCCATTTGCAGAAACCAAATTCATTGCATCTTCAGAATTAATTGTTATGACAGCTTTTCTTGAAAAATAATAATCGTTATGGTTTTTCACTTTGAACAAAATGTCAGACAACAACAACAACAACAATAATAATAATTAACATATGCTTTTACAATACTTTGCAGTAAAAACCAATTTTGGTTATTGGTCATTATTACGAAAAAAATGTTTTCAAAAAGCCTGTAAAACATAAAAGGTTTGTAAGATAAATACACATCCGATGACCACAAGCTACTACCAATCTATTGAATAATTGTTGTTAAGTGAGATATAAGATGTACATGTAGTGAGAAAATTTAGCACTGTTTAAGTCGTTTAAAAAAAACTAACATAATATGGGAATATGACGCATTACCCGTAATTATGCTACAAAATATAGTTATAGTGTATAGCTGTTTCTTCAATAAATTAATCCTCAACCTATCGCAACAACTTAAATTCATTTTATTTGAGGGGCAAGACCTTTTCTTTTAATGTGTTTTGGGCATTTTGAGCTGGATGTTTAATTGTTTAATTGTAAAATGGTTTTTTGTCAAATACATCAGTTAACTGTTTTTGAACCATTTGGTGTGTCTTGTTCTGTTAAATTTTTTACTTTGAATTAACTGTTAAAGGGAAATTCCAGAGGCTCACATGTGAGCCTGTATCTCTCACCTAGTGGCTATTGATGAAATAAGATTATCAAACAGGGTGAAATGATTAATCTGAGGTAACAGCCAATTGGTAGTAAAATCATTCATTTGGCAGATTAATGTTATGTTAAATGCCTTGTCAATATCAATTAGGATGTATGAAACGTTTTTAATGATAAAAAAATTTACAACATTTCCCCTTAGATTTCTATCTTAAACTATATTCCTCATAGGCGTCCATCTTTTATATCCGATTCGTACAAATATAAATTTGGCAGACGATCATCAAGCAAACATCCCTAGTTAATATTGACTTGATGTATGAATTGGTTTTCAAGAATTAGTAGTTTACGGCATTTTCCAATAGGATCCAATGTTTTACTAGGTTTGCAGTGGCAGCCATCTTAGATTTATGATCAGATATACTAAATTCATTCATTCGATTAATCCCCATCATGTTACAATGCCTATCTAATATCATTTATTATATATATGAAAACGTTTTCAAAAATTCACAATTCACAACATTTTCCCATGGGTCCTAAGTTAAATAATTTTCCCTAATGACAGCCATTTTTGATTTGTGAATGGTACAAATATATAAAATTTGGTAGATGACCATGTAACTGAGCATACTTAAGATCAACCAGATAAATGAAATGGTTTTAAAGAATCGGCAACTTTTAACTTTTTCCCATAGGGTCCGAGGTTAAGTGACGGCAACCTTGGATGTATGATCGGTACTAAAATCATACATTTGTTCGCTGACCATCATGTTACCATTCCTAGTTAATATCAATTTGATGCCCGAAACGGTTTTTAAGAATTAATATTTACATTATTATCCCATAAGGTCCTATCTTAAACTATGTTCACTGGCGGCGGCCATTTTTATGACATGCAAAACCGTCAGACATATGTAGAAATTGTAGTTCTTTTTAAGACAAAAACATTTGCTATGAAAACTTGACCTCTATCTAAAAGCTTTTTTTGAATAATTAGCCAAATGTAAAAAAATACTAAAAATTTGAACAATCAAGGGCAATAACTCCCTAATGAGTAATTAGATCTTCATCATAAATTTTCATGTGATAGGCTGAATATTTCTTGTTATTTAAAGTTGACCTTTATCTGTTGTAGATTTTCCATTAAAAATACCAAAATTTTGAAAATTCTACGAAAAAGGGCAATAACTCAAAAACGGGTTTTTGGATATTCTTTAAAATTGCAGGGCCAGGTAGATCTTGCCATGCTAACTCTTTTTAGTACTCGCCAGATTTTTTCAAATCTATAACTATTTTCGAGTTATTTGCAAAACAGCAATTTACCCCTATTCTATGGGCTGGAATAACCCCCGTGCAACCCTCACTTATGAACCCCACCAACATTTTTCAGTCCTTTTTGATTCCTTCTTTGAAATTAAATATGTTAACATGAGCATTATCTGCATGCAATGTTGGAACATGCCCCCTTTTAGACTCACCCAACGAAATTTTGGGAAATTTTCGTTTTTGATAAAAGTTTTTCTTTCAATTGCTTCAAATTGTTGATTGGGAATCGTCCTTAGAAACCAGTATTTTGTTCATTTCATAATTTTTGCAATTGTTGTTAGTCTTTTAATGTCCTTTCCTTAAAATTAAGCATGTTAGCATAATGTTAATATGTTATGAATAACCAAACTATCACTTTTTTATAGACACAGTTTAGTCCCTTTTTTGGTGCATCTTATCTATGAGTTCTTCAACTTTATGAAAAGTTGGTATAAAATGGAAGTACATAATATCTTCTCTGCAACTAGTACAAATTATGGCAACTTTGAAGCATTATTATTCCTTCAACCATAAAACTTACCCCTATCCCAACAAATGTACTCTAAAATTGTTAATTTTTTTTTCTATGTTTGGATAAAATTAGCTCAAACACGTAAAATGTGTGTTGAATATGACAATGTTGCATGAATTACTTTATGATTTGGTATTCTAACAGCCATTTGTCGACTTTAGCTCAAGATTTTGCCCAAAATCAATGAAAAATGGGAATTTTCAACATATCAGATTTGTCCAAAGTCCACTGTTAACCCGTTATATATGGTAAATCTGCAGGATATAGCTGAAGAAATGCCAATTAATTGTACTAAGGGATACATTAGTTGTCTTAAAACGGTGTTTAGAAAAACAAGGAGTATTTAATGTGACTCTGAATACCGTAAATCTTACTCCTACCCCAACAAAGTTTCCCTAAAATTGTCAATTTTATTAGAGTTATTTAATTCTATGTTAATGTAGCACGAATAACATCATGACTTCGTATTTTAACAGCCACTTAAGCTCAATATTTTGCCCTAAATTGATGAAAAATGGAATTTAAAATAGTTCAGATTTGTCCAGAGTTCACTGTTATATCGTAATATATGTCACATCTGGAGGTTATATCTGCAGATATGCCATTTTATTGTTCTCTGCGATACATTAGATGTCTTGAAAAACAAAGAGTGTTTAATGTAACTCTAAATACCGAAAGTCTTACCCCTACCCCAACAAATTCAACCTAAAATAGTCAATTTTTTGCCTATGTTCGCATAAAATAACCAAAAACACGCAATGTCTACATTGCATATAGCAATGTTGCATTAAATTTATCATGATTTGTCATTTTAAGTCTCACTTGTCAGATTAAACGCAATATTTTGTACAAAATAACTAAATACCGAATTTATTGTGAATTTTATTTCTGCATATGCGCATTTCGACAACTTATGTTTCTTAAGTGCAGATGAAATCTAAACGTTTGGAAGACCATAAAATCATAGATGTTTAAAAACTGATAGAGCACATATAACCAATAGGATCTAAATATAAAGCCAAAATCAGCTAAGGACAGAGCTTTGCATGAGGGATATACTCCTTAGTTTTCAACAAAATTTACAAAAAAAAAAAAATAGATATTGTAAGGTTCCAAATAAATTCGGCTTTCGGGTCAGCACCGAAGTACTGACTACTAGGCTGGGGAATACCCTCGGGGACTAACAATCCACCAGCAGTGGCATCGACCCATTGGTACCAATAAATACCGAAGTAACTGTGAATTAATTTCTGCATATGCGCATTTCGACAACTTATGTCTCTTCAGTGCAGATGAAATCTAAACGTTTGGAAGACCATAAAATCATAGATGTTTAAAAACTGATAGAGCACATATAACCAATAGGATCTAAATATAAAGCCAAAATCAGCTAAGGACAGAGCTTTGCATGAGGGATATACTCCTTAGTTTTCAACAAAATTTACAAAAAAAAAATAGATATTGTAAGGTTCCAAATAAATTCGGCTTTCGGGTCAGCACCGAAGTACTGACTACTAGGCTGGGGAATACCCTCGGGGACTAACAATCCACCAGCAGTGGCATCGACCCATTGATACCAATAAATACCGAAGTAACTGTGAATTAATTTCTGCATATGCGCATTTCGACAACTTATGTCTCTTCAGTGCAGAAAAAAATCTAAACGTTTGGAAGACCACAAAATTATAGATGTTTAAAAACTGATAGAAAACAAATAACCAATAGGATTTTAATATAAAGCTAAAATCAGCTAAGGACATAGCTTTGCATGAGGGAGATACTCCTTAGTTTTCGAAAAAATTTACAAAAAATTAGATATTGTAAGGTTCAAAATAAAATCGGCTTTCGCGTCAACACCGAAGTAATGACTACTGGGCTGGTGAATACCCTCGGGGACTAACAGTCCACCAGCAGTGGCATCGACCCAGTGGTAACAAATAACCAAATACCGAAGTAACTGTGAATTTAATTGATGAAAAATGGGAATTTCAAGCATTTCTGATATGTCCAAAATTCACTTATATATATTTTTAGTGGCAAATCTGGAGGATTTATCTGCAGATGTGCCAATTTTTTGTTCTAATCGATATATAAGTTATCTTAAAACAATGTTTAAAAAAACCAGGAGTGTTCATTGTGACTCTAAATACCGAAAATTTTACCCCTACCCCAAGAAAATGATGCTTAAAAATCGCAAAAATATGCTTTTCTGTACATATATATGAACAAAACATACTAATATTTTTACTTTCCTTTAAAAAACGCGTTTGATATATCGAATTATTCAATTTTAATGCCAAAATATGGGCAAAGTTGAATATTTTTACGATTTTCGTGAAAAATGGGAATTTTCAGCATTTCTGAATTTTACATAATTCAAAGTTGAATTGCACAACTGCCCATAAACAACGCGCATGATCTTGTTTGTGTCTGTGTATTTTTGTGTTCGAAATGTTGTGTTTTTGACCTTTATACAGTGTTAAAGCTTTTCAGGATGAATAATAGAAAATAAATTGTGTTAATTTTTTTTTAATTGGGGGGGGGGGGGTAATATGTTTGCATTTTAAGAGAGTTTAGTCAGTCTAAAATGTTCAAAAGCATACTTTCGTATAGCTTAGATATAATGAAACGATAATCTATCAACATTTTCCGGTTATATACCACATTCATGAATTCTTTACATGTCAAAGTCAAAACAGCAATAATTCTGAAAAACGGAAATTCCAATTTTTCTTCAAATTTCGAGCAAAAGGGCAAAAAACCCTTAAAAGTAAAACTTTAGTGAAATACACACAATGATTTGCATTAGACATTATCTTTTTATCATTTAGAGCCTGAATATTTTTAATTTTCCCTTAATTTTAAGGGGGAGGGGTACTAGTTTTGGCATTTCTGATCCCACAATAAGTCGAATCTTAAGGTTTTTTTTACACAGTTTGTTGCTTACATATCATAAATCATTATTGCATTGGTATATATTAAAATATGTACGAACCAGAGGTAAGAAAGTTGAAATTGTGAAAATATTTAAAATTCAGAAAATTTCCATTTATGACTTTAATGGTCTTCTTTTTCAACATTGTATCACAATCGATAAATAAGGCGTAAAAACTAGATCAAATGATGAGATTTATTTATCTGAAAGGATTTGACATCTTGAAAATCGTCATTTTCGCAATATTTTGCAGGGGGACAGGACCATTTTTTTTGCATTCCAAGATCATAAAGATGGCATAAAGTGGCCAAACTTGTATTAATTGTAAAGTATATTAAATAAGGTTTAATTTGTTACCAAATCTCAGTACATCTAACTGATCTACATACAAATTATGGAGCTTAAAAGATGAAATTTAGGTTAAGAATTTTGTGTTGTGTACTATAAAAGTGGCCCTATACTGTCTGTATGTGCAGGTTATATATTTATATTAGTGTTTACATGTTATATTTTGAAGATGGGGTATAAAAGAACTGAAAATAAAATCAGTTTGGATCATAAATGGGGGGGGGGGGGGTGCACGGAAAGTGATTTCAGCACATTAAATATGTACATACTATTCATAAATGGCATAGTCTGTGACTATCAACAACTCTATTTGATTATCACCAGTTGCCCTCTTGTGTATGTGATGATGTTCTGAAGTATTTAAACGTCCACCTGAAAAATATCAAATTTACCGACATCTCTTATAAAATGTCTTAAAGCACAATTGATAAATTGTGAGGTAAAACAAAAAACAAAACAAAAAGAGATACATAGTAAATGAATACATAACAAAACACCGAAGTTACTGCTACTTTTGTTTCTGCATATGCGCATTTCGACAACTTATGTCCCATCAGATCAGTGCAGATAAAACCAAAACATTTGGAAGTCCATTAACCGAAATACGTGTAAAAACTGATAGAGAACAAATAATCAATAAGATCTAAATATGAAAGCCAAAATCTGCTAAGGACAGAGCTATGCAAGAGGGAGATACTCCTTAGTTTTAAACAAATTTTCCCAAAATTTAGATATCGGAAGTTTCCAAATAGAATCAGTTTTCGGGCCAGTACCAGGGTACTGGCTACTGGGTTGGTGAATACCCTAACACTCCACAAGCAGTAATTATTACTACCCCTAGAATCTGTGTTTTGGGTCGTTTTAACCTTGAGATCGGATGTTGTCTCCTTCACATTTACCCCATTTTCTTTCTTTTTCATATTCGTAAGAAAAGGATGGCATTTTAACCATCCCTTTTCTTACAAAGCACTTTAAATTCAATTGATTACTCTGAAACATACTTTGACTGTCTTAAAGACTGTCAAAATAAAACTAAACAGTACAAAATATTTATGTCTTGAAATGCGGTCTTATGTCATAGTTTCAAATCTTCCACTTATATTTATGCATTATGGCAATATACATTATTCCGTGAATATATTATTTTTTATTCTACATACGGAAAAGGTTTCTTTTAAAATTAGTTTATGTCAGATATTTGTTCACATTTATTTCACAAACATATAAAAACTTGTATGATACAAATTATGCTCGTGTTATCGATCTGTTGTCACTTTCAATATCAAGGACACAACATCCCATCTCAAGGTTAAAACGACCCAAAACAGAGCATCTAGGGGTTGTAATAATTACACTGAAACATACTTTGACTATGACATAAAATACGAAACTTAACATTACTCTGAAGTGCAATAAAAACTCATCCAAAATATTAAAAGTGCATATAATAGGTAATTAATTTACCATCTTGCAGATAATCGCCAAAATTCATATCTTCTCTCTTCATCTTTATCATTTCAAACTTTTTAAAGTGTTGTTGATTTTTAGTTGCATTCAAATCTAAGGATTGTAGAATGTATTTTCCCCTTTTGGTGCCGAATACACCTAACTAAAGCATAAAAAATATTTGTAAACACAAATAGTAGGTATTCTGAAAACATTCGATCATTTTGATTTTAGGAGGCTTTCAACCTAAAAAGTGTCATCCTGGAGACGTGGCATTGCAGTTTATTGAACACAATTGATGATTTTATCATAAAAAAAAATTATTATTTTGATCATAAATTTAAATAAAGATAAAAGATGAACTCGAAGTAGTCTTTGTCTGTTGCAAGTTAGAGGAAATTTATCAATTGATACAAATGGTACTGTACCATCATTTGGAGAACGTATATTGCTAAAGGCGCTTTTGAAGAAATAAGAATATCTCGAAACAATTTGCATATCATCAAAATATATGCCATCTCTTCTGATAACTCTTTCTATGTTTGCTATGAATATGCATTTCAGCTAAATATATTTGAATTCTGTTTATATTATCAGTCTTTCATTATCAGCAGATCATACTTACGTTCAGGAGTACCTGATGAAGCAACTTTTTTTACGGCCGCTTTTGAACTCTTGTATTTACGGACGCTTTAACTTGACAACCGACCATCTGTTTTCTTATTGGACACTGCTGCGATTTAAGGATTGTTCGAATGTGTTACATATACGCTTTGAATATTTGCAAAAAATTCTACAGCTGAGTGAGAGAAAATAAAAATTCAAAACTAAATATGTGTTTTAAGTACCTTTTAATGAAAAACTACACAATACTGTCAATAAATATTTCTAGAACAAGACACAGTGGCCTCCTTCTTTCCCGTAGTTACTATTCGAATCATTGCCCATATCAGAGACATCTATATGTCTTTGTTGTAATCAAATGTTTAATGTATTTTGTGTGTAAACAATATTTATTGATTGTTTTGTTTAAAAGTAATAATTGATCACATGGGGTGAAAAATTATGTCATGGTGAATTATCAGATTTGAAATTTCTTTCCGGTTATGGTAGGTGGTTTTATACATTAAATAAATTATAAGAATAATTCATTGTTGAAGTAAAAATAATTGTCAATTATAATATCCCTTTAAAGTCTTGATGGAACTACGAATCCACACTGAGAAACAAATCCTTTAAAATCAAATTAAAAATATAAGTCCAAATTGTTTAAAAAAATCTAAAAACATGGAACAGTTAACTTATACCGAAAGGACCATGTAAATCATATTTGTTTGTTTGGAATGGTGCAATTATGGATTTTTAAATTTTAATTTCAAAATCAAAACATGTCAAAACAACTGTTACTTAAATATTCACAATTATAACGGTAACATAAAAAAATATGATTTGTTTTTTTCTAATAACAATTATCTTAGTACATTACAAGCAGAGACATTAATTTACTCTTTTTCCTTTCAAGTGTTTAAATATGTATAGTACATTTTATTTAAATATTTGTTATTTAAATATACATAATATTACAAAAGTCTACGATAAAGCCTTTATCGTCTTCGCAATTGCAGGTTTTAGATAACAAAAAATAAGTAAATAAAAGACCGTCCTTGATTGCGTCCGTCGTCCCAACCTCCCGAAATCAAAGGAGGATCACGGGGATTATTGCACTTTTATTGTCGGATTTTCTAAATAAAAAAATAGATTATGCATATAAGGTCTTTGCATTTTACTAAACACATTCTAAATTACTAAAATCAGTATTGCATGGACACGGGTTATGTATTCCGGTATATGCATAAAATCATTATGCTAAACTCCTCACGGGAAGGGATCTTGGTGGAAGCTGTATACTGAGGGTATAATTTTACTTGTCAGTTGGTAATGTGTCTTGAGCTGGCATGTAAGTTCACTGCTAGTAGTCTCGTCCTGATATAGCTGAAATATTGCTCATTGGACGTTAAACTCTAACTTATCAATCAATCAATCTTGTAATTTCATGTTTATGTCGGTATATTTAGTTCTTTCAGTTTCCTTTTTCACAATTGACTCAGTCTTGTTGCTAACTGAATTTTACTGTTATTACGATTGTGTTTTTATTTATCACATTGTCTATAGGGGGGGGGAGGTTTGGGCCCTATAAACCTAGTTTAACCCCGCCGCAGCAGGTTTGCGTCTGTCCTAAGTCAGGAAATTTATTAAGTCTTCGTGTGTCTTGTCTGTTTTCTTGTTAGTTTACTTTATGTCCATAGGAGTCTAGGATGATGTTTATATCGCTGAACTTTATTACTCTTTATTTAGGGGCCGACTCCGAACTGCCGTTGGGTGTAGGGTTTTTTCACCGTTCATTGAAGATCTAATGGTGGCTTTGAGTTGTGGGTCGTTGTCACTTTGATACGTTCCCCGTTTCTCTTCTTTTTTCTATTATGTTATACTATAGGTTTTTGCCGTATAGTTCGAAAATATTGTATTTCAGCCAGGGGAGAATATAATTTTGTAATTTCAAAAAGGTCTTAATACTTCGTCGATCATATTCTTTATAAAGATAATACTTGTTTGTAATCCTTTATTTTAAATACAGATGCTATATACACAATACAAAGATTGATTGATAAATTTAGACAATATGTTTGTGTATGGAAAAACATCTTTAAGTTAATACAAATATAATTTCACGCCATAGTTTCAGATTATTTCACAAATTGAAAGTGACATGATATAATGAATAATGCAGAGAAAATGAGGAAATGACAAAAGATGTTATACACACACACACACACACACACACACACACACATAACTTTCAACCTGCTACTCAACACCTCAACACTCACACCTGTTAATACTTTACATTTACAATCAATTACATAATTACAACTGTTTTAGGGGTTTAAACTGTTTTAGAACATAATCACTTCTCCTCGACCAATGACAAATCTTCATTTGAAGCTTTAATTCCCATAAACCACACTTTTCTATGTGATTATAGATGGCTATAGGCAATTTTGGACTATCTGACCGAAAAGAGATTTATGCCTTTGGCTATGTTTATAACTGTCAGTAAAGACAACTTCTTATTATCACAAACTGAAATGAAGCTAATCAATAATAATGATAATAATGATAACAATTTCATTTTAATAATAATATAAATATATTTAGTTTAGAAGATTATTTTTAGCATCCATTTTGCTTAATCTATTCACAAATGAAATACATTTCAAATTTTTATTTCTTATTCAATTCTCAATGGTGCATAATACAACCTTTACAAGTATATGGTTATACAAGTGTTACTGCTTGGGGCAACTTGTGAAAAGACATGAAAAGAATTTCTATCTCATTTGTTCAATTGTTCGTACTTGATTACACAAATGATTAAATTTAATATAGTCATAATTGATTTTGAAAATATCCCATAAAATGTCTTGGAGGAGTGATTATGTTCTAAATAGGTCAAACGATGATTTGCCATGTTTTATGTACTATAAACCCCTCGGCTACGCCTCGGGTTTATAGTCCATAAAACATGGCAAATATTGTTTAACCTATACATAGTCAAATTATTTTTTCATCGTTCATTTTGTCTCCAAGTGTGTGATCCTTTGTCATATGTTCTGGTTTTAAAATTATTGAATTGTTGCTCCGGTATTCATTTGAAAATTTATGTATTCAACAATATTTGATAAATTATTTTAAAGCCCATCTATATTTTACGAATTCTGTATATATGCAATTGTCTGCTCAATAAATCACTAAGTCGCCTACATAATATCAAGAACACTGATAAATAATTAAATGCCGAAGTCGCCGTCAGTTTAGTTGGTAAATATAGATTTTCTTCATTTCGACAACTTGTGCCTTTTCATTGCAGATTAAATCAATCAATTGGAAAACCATCAATCGAAGTATTCATATCCCCGTAGTAGCCTTAGACAGAAGCAAAAGACCTGACGGTATGAACGGCATTGCCCAAATCTAGGGTATTATAATCAAACTTACCATGTATTTTGACTGTCTATTATACTGAACAACAAAAGCAGCCCCATTTTTGCCATCTTGGTAAAATATTGAATGCTGTGAAGGGAAACAGAAATGCTTGATTTTTTTATAATACTCTTATTAATGAATTCATAAAACACTTTTAATCAAGAACTAATGGAGCATTGAAATTCATTTCACTCATGATGTCCTCTATATCTATATAATATATTTTTCAATATATCTTGTCCGAAAGAAATCAGGGGCTGACAGCCATGTTAAAACAGTCGACATAATTCTCTATAAAGGGAATATATTTGATGCATTAACAGCATCTATTTTGCTTTTATAATCTATGATCTTAAAGTTTTTTTTTCTTATTATGTCACCTATTCAGCAATTTATGTTATCTTTAGATGTGATGTAAATGGCATATTCCTTCAGATCTACAGCAACATATATTGAAAAAAGGTTTTGGTTGATTGTGTTGTCCACTTACTAATATCAAATACTACAAGTCAATTTACAATTTACAATTGTCCAACAATTATTTTGTATATCAATCTGTCATGGCTTGGGACGGTGGTACCTCATCTTATGACCAAGAGAAACCTGCCTTTTGTTATATAATTAACCATAAGATTTTAATTAATGTTAGAAAAAAGATGACAACAAATTTAAGTTCCCTGCACAACTTTTAATCTCTAAATAATACAATTTTAATACTTTCATAAAGAAACGTCTTTTATCAGGGTCTACATAAACTGTATGGTATCGTTTTTATCAATAGATCAAGGTAAAACCACCCAAAGCCATGATAGATTGATAACAAAAGTATTGTTCAAAGGGATGCTGTTTGCAAAGAAGAGTGGACAAATCTAATTTTTTTTTACAATATATATTGCTGTTAGAGCTATACCAAAAGTTCATTCAAATCACACCTATAGATAAACGAAATTTCAAATACGGGACTTCTGAGTCGTGTTCATACCGAAAACAAATCTATTATTATACAACAAAAATCAATACATTGAGAGGGAGTCATTAATTTATGAAGGATGATTTATATTTAATCTATTGTAGCGCTTCGGGTAAATTGTGTTTTTTTAAATCTAGTTAAAGAATTGTCATGTAGGGAAAATTATGATTATACATTTAAATTTCATAAAAGTCAGTTGTTTTATTTCAATAGGTCGGGAATCCAGTCACTTCTTCTTACTGGTATTTGAGGTGTTTGTTTTCGCCTTCAATTACACGAGAGTTCCTTTTTCGTATTGGTTACACAGTAGGAGGTGGTAGATCATTAGGGTCATAGACAATGGACAATAGATTCAAAACAAGTAATTATGCGCGGTTCATATAGTCATCGGATTGCCAAATAAGGGTTAAAAAAATTACCGAGCAGAAGAGTCGAAATCCAAAGAGCAAAATGAGAAATAAAGCAGTCGCAAAACCACACGGAATTGTCAACCAAACTGAATCTGACTTGGTACAGGCATTTAAAAATATTGAATATTGTTCACCTCTAATTGAAGACCCTCAGGCGACATCAAGATGTAGACAGGAATAAAAGCCCTGTCCTTGATAAACTGAAGTTTTCTATGTATCGTGTGCGTTTTTGTCACATGTACATTCACTCCTTTCATTTTTCCTATTTAAAAAAAATGTTGGTTGAACGGATCTAAGGCTCGACAAACCTCCCTTGAATTTTAGGCAAAACGACCGAAGAACATTTCTCTCTTTAGGATGAATGAGTATCTCATTGTCAAATGGATATTGTTTTTGGTCCTGAAAATATAATTTATATCTCACTTTGTGAGCTTTGTTTTTGTGGTATTAATAACGTATCTGCTTTTACTAAAATTTATACCTAAAGCCTGAGTTATAAACCATTTTTGATAGACTTTAAGAATAAGAATCCGTTGACTGATAAAGTTTTTCAAGTGGAATGGCAAAAATTGTTTTTTTTTTAACTGTATAAAAAGTGAAGACCGTACGGTGACCCCTAGATGCTTTGTTTTGGGTCGTTTTAACCTGGATATGGGAGTTGTCTCTTTGACATTTAACCCATTTCCTTTCTTTTTCATATTTGGATGTTTCCCCATTTAACACTTATTTTCCGTAATGTTTTGTAAAAACTCGCTCATATTGATCTCTTTATATTGAAGTTCAAATATCAACGATATATACTTTCGACTCTTAGTCCAGTTTTCAAAATTTGAAAGCAATTATGGAATGTTTGCCTAAACAATGAGACTCCTTCATTACCTAATTTTTGAACTAATTCCAGTTTTGATCGAAAATTACCTCTGTGTCTTTCAAGCTTAGATTCTGCAGTCCATTTTCGTTTAATACCACTGTAGGAACGTTTGTTTGCAATCGACCATTTCGGATTAAGTTCAGATTTATTTCTTGTTCCTCTGCTCTGAAGTCCAAATCATAAGACTGTGGTTGAAAGTCGTCAGCTGCTGATCTCTTTGTCCTTTTGCCCTCTTTCACATTAACAGTTATCTCTTCTGTGTGTTCAAGTAAAAATCATATTGTAGAATACAATTAAACCAAAAACCAATGTCATTGTGATGTAAGGATTCTAGGGATAATATATTAATTAGAGTAAAAATTGCAAAAACGTTGAATTTGTAGTGATCCAATAAAACAACGCAGAAAAAACTTGAAGCTATAGTATCTGCAATGGGTTGATAACTCGGCCTTTTAAGGTAATTCAGGGGACTAAAAACAAAACGATAGATTTTTCTTATTTTTCTGTTATCGAAAGTATATCCAATTCACTTCAAAATTATGTAAAATCAATGGGTCACCAAGCTCTTTTTTCCCTGAAAAGCTCCCAAAAATAGCAAGATTCTGACCTTTTAAGTATAATTCATATGGTTAGAAAATGAAATTATAGAATTTTTTGCATGAATAAAACGATAGTTTTTTTGTGAAAATGTAATATGAAATATGTTAAACAAATCTCTTTGGAAGTATGAAATAAGAAATAGCGGCCACCGATCAAATTTTTGATAAAATCATGAAAATGTGATTTTCCCTTATTACTTCTTTAGAACTATCTACCCCCTGCTAAAATAAGACAATTTCAAATATTATCATATTTTGTAAGACAGCAATATAAATGTTGCTTATTTAATTTTTTCTATTATCAATAGACTATTCAGATTTATTTAAACAACACTTATGGTAAATTTAAATTTTCATCAGATGCGCGAGATGGATGCGCAGTTTAGACACTCAAACCACCTCAATTCAAAGCTTTACGAATTTGTTCTGGATCAATATATCCTTATTACAAAGTTGTTTTCAAACAACTTCTAATCAATGAGAAGCTGGGGTTGGAATACACTAATTACCCAAATAATTAGAGTTATTTAGTCCTGCTGGAAACATGAAAACATTTAGAAGTAAATCATTTTTCAGCATGCTGAGGCTGTTAGAGAACGCAAAACATTAACACCTTTTATGAAACCCTAAATGAATGAAAGTAAATAAACAAAAAGATACATAGATCATTTTGGTTAAAGATGAAGTACGCCTTTTAGCTTTTTATCTTGAATATTGGTTACAGGGCAACGAGAAGATCAGTGTCATAAGCTTGAGCTAGACAAGACAGAGGGCTGCCTTTTGAATTTTGTACATACTAAGTATTTATGTACCCGTCAGTATAATAATATTCATACCTGTTCCATTGCTTGTTTTTCCATGATGTGTAGAGACTTCGTTTCATGTGCATTTACTCCATATCCTTTCATTGTTTATTATTCCACACTGAATACTAAACTTTCTCATGATAAACTGAAATCACGAATCAAAAGTATCATTCAAAAAGACTGCCGATTAAAAAAAATATGTTGTATTAGGTTATTAATCCACATTTTTCTTCAAAAACCAAATTCAAAAGAAAAGTAATGTTAGGATGAAAAATAGGCCATTAGTATGCTTGATTTTCTAATTGATAATATATTTGCCACATTTGTAAGTGATATTTATTAACAGCAAGTTGGCATACCAATGGACACTAATTGTGCTTCTCTACTCACAGACTTGTTTTTATATTTTTACGAGACTATACTTCTTCAGAGACTTGTAAAAGATCATAAAATAAAAAATGCCAGATCCTTCAATCTCACTTATAGATATATTTATGATGTTTTTGCAATCAATAACGCGTCTTTTGCTAGACGTATCCCATTAATATATTCGCCAGATCTAAAGATAAAAGATTAGGCTGCTAAAAATAAGCTTCAAAATATTTAATTGTTCCAAATTTTCAGATGCTTATATCAATAACAATGACCATACCTTTGAAATGTACATTATGATCTGACGGTAATCTTATGAAACCTTCACAATAAGTTATCCAAAGAACACAAATTGTACGTAACTTCATTTCAAAGTCTTTATCAACTATGAGAGAATATCGAATATTCATTGCTTTTTTAAGTCCCAAATGCAGTGCATAAATTACAGTGCATTTGTTATGTCTACATAATTAATGTACTAGCGTTACATCCCGGTTCATATTCTAGAATTAATTGTTTTAAATTAAGTACCCATTTGACAAATTAAACTGTGTGCCTTCGCTTCTTATCTAAATCCGATAAAATTTTGGACATACAAGATAATTTTCAATGAATATTTTACTCGTTAGAAACTTAACAGGGTTAAGGGTGTGTTTGATTATTTCGTAAAATAAATTTTGGTTATGACTGTTTTTTTTTTATTTGCAGGCATACACTAGTATGTAAATGAGACGAAGTCTCCACAAATACATGGTAATACTAAGTAATGGAATAACGCTTTTATTGAAGTCTCAATTGGAGATTCTTACGCTTTTGAAATATAAATTCGTATCTTTTTGTTTATGTCGTCTTTTAATTCTCATGCATATTGTGGCTGTCTTCTGTACTGCTGTTTTTGCCATGTCTTTGGACTTCGATTTTTGTGATCATCACTCCCCTTGTTCCTTCGGTTTTCTACTGCCGTTGTTTCTTAAGACACTTTATTTGTTACCTGATGTTTGAACGCCTATCAGTACGAAAAGATAGGGTATCGAGTATCGAACTACACAAAATTACTTTGGTAATCTATTCGATCTCGTAGAGGTGTCATAATGATGTAAAATGTAAACAAGCAGGAATAATGGATAAAGAGGACATTTATGTCATATCGCATTCTACCAATATAGATTTTGTTTTGGGGAAATTTTTTCAACAAAATGAGTGTAGAGGGCATGGACATTTTATCACATATTCAAATATTCGTTTTGTTATTGTCAACTTAATTTATGAAAGATCTAAGTATAATAAATATTGTTCATCAAGATAAGGAACAATGATAAAAGCGTTGGTTCATTGCTTGGTTGTACCATGTAGATACTTTGTCTCAGTAAACCTCGAACTTATAAATATGAAAACATATCTACTTCGGTTTCAGAAATAAACGTAGTAAACAGGAGACAATGTTAGATACTATACAATGTATTTAGTTCAACGTTTATAGGTTGGAAGCCCGACGACCAGTACACTTTTCAAAATAACCAATGAAAGAATACAGAGTAAATGATCCAAGTATAATAAATATTGTTCATCAAGATAAAGAACAATGATAAAAGCGTTGGTTCATTGCTTGGTTGTACCATGTAGATACTTTGTCTCATGTACCTTAATCAATATATGATCCCGACACCTGAATCGGTTTTCAGGGGCTCCAGCTACAGAGGTGCCGGGCGCGTCCCTGGGTGGTAGATAGGGGAATGCTCTGTCTATGTGGGGTAGTCAGGTCACCATACGGAAAGCCTGACTTCGAACCATTGTAGCCAAACTGTGTAGAGAAACGCCACGCTCCATGCAGTATAAAGGGGTATTGTCTAAGGAGAGCAGAGTCACTGAGACTCGTATAGAAGGATAAATTTCCTGCCCCTACCCATTTCTCCCCTTTTCCAGTGGCAATAAAATCTATTTGTCCCTGTTGTCCCTTCCGCCTGTTTCTTTCTGCTCTTACTTATATTTTTTGAATTGATTAACTTGTTCTCGTCCTGATATAGCTGAAATATTGCTCACTGGACGTTAAACTCTAACTAATCAAGCAATCATGTGTCTTAATACATATATGATCATGTATTTCATTGTTGATCATGTCTTCTAAATATTCTTTGGATCAAGAGTAAATAGCAGTTGTCAATTAAGAGTTAACCATTCTGTATTTTAGGATCTTAGGGGTAAATCGTAGATTTTACTGTCGCAAACAGAGATTTTCGGAGACGGAAAACGGACGTTTGCGACAGTAAAATCTTAGTTTTACTCCTGAAGATCCTAAAATACAGGATGGTTATCTGTATTCTAATGCAAAATCGAAAAAGAACGTTTTATAAATCGATTTTAAAATTATAGGAAGTTTGGTATACGTCTGTGCAATTACGTTGCTATTGGTTCCGACGGTAAATCGTGGATTTATCCCCCTGAAAATTTTGAAGTCATGCAATCAAAATTAGCGTTGCACACATAAGTGCATTAGAATATGGAATGATGTTGCTGAAAATATTCCTTTCTTCCTAATATACATTTTCAAATAAGCAAACTGAACTTTCACACTCTGCGATTTTTTATTAGCTAGACATCAATTATAAAAATGTAATCGTAAGCAAACAATATTATCAAACATGAAGGGTATTAAAATGTATTTTTTTATCGTTAACCACGAAACAGGAAGTAATGTGCGTTAATTAATTATTTTCAGCAACAAATGCACTTAATGTGCTGCACGGAAGTTTGTAGTGCGCAATAAATATTCGATATTCAAATACCTGATTTTGAAATGAAGTTACATGTTATCATGTTTTTTGGACAACTTCTTGAGACTTTTCACAAAATGTATCGTCAGATAATATTGTCAGGTTTTGATTTCAAAGGTTTAATAATTGTACATGATATCAGAATAATTAAATGGTTGCAAATTGAAACTCGAGTTTCAAAAAAGTAGTTAAAACTCCAACTGACCGTTATGCAATAGGATCAGTAGGACCCAACCAGGTCCTTTCATCCGTTATGTATTTTCTTATTTTTACCAATGGACCGATCCCTCTGTTGGTGGACTGTTAGTTCCTGTCGATATTCGCCAGTCCACTAGTCAGTATGCCGGGTATTCCGATACACAGAACCGGAGCGGGCACAAAAAACGCGGAGCTTATTTTTGTTTACCTGCGGTTCGGTGGGTACAGATTTCCATTAATTAGCCAACAAAGCATATGAAATAGGTGTAAATAAATTGTCATATTTATTTTACATACAACAAGTTATCCACAGATAAAATTTCACTTCCAAACACCCTCCAATAATCTATGGAGAATGATTAAATTATCCAAGTTTGCTATTTTTCACGGCGATGTGTCAAATAAATTTGATGGGACGTTCATGTTTTTTGAGCATATCCAAAACATCAATGATTCCGTATTTTCATTAATATCTGAAAGTATCAGCTCTCAGAATTTACTCGTTGTATCTTTATATGGCGTTTTATTCAACAAGGGTTCGTAATTATGGGCACAAAAAAAAAAACCGCGGAGCTATAAAGGATAATGGCACACGGAACAAAGGAACAAAATTGATTGGAGAGAAGAAAGCACAGAAAAATGTCAGAATCACTACAGGAGATTCATAAAAGACATCTTGGAATGCTAATTTTATTCAGAATTAGTCCATAAGTATTAGACAGGTATGCAAAGAAAGCCTCAAAATACAGAGTGCAGTGTGTAGTTATGGTTATGTGAATTACTAGTCAATCATACTGTTATTGCAATTGGAAAAGCATTTAACTTGGAGAGAAAAATTATAACGATGGACGTCTAAATAACATTCCACTTTTGTAAAGTAATACCGTTTAAATCTAGTAGAAATCGACAAATAAGCTGGCTAGGTGGAATCGTATGCTCTGAAAATGTAATATATATACTGCTTCTGAAAGATGGTATTGTGCGTCAATAAAAAGATGAACTTCAACGTGGTCGGTATTATTTAATAGTCCCTTTATGGTCCAAGTAAAAAGATAAGACTATGAGGTCATAGTTAAAACTCACAAATTCATGCGGTTTTGTCTCACCCGTGACGAAAAGTCGCAGAAGTGAGACTTGGGGATACCGTTTCGGCATAAGAAACGGTGTTAACTTTAGAGAATTGCAACGTTTATTTAAGTAGTAGGTCAATAGTTCTAGTAGTGTTGGTGCAATTTTCACTCAAGTAGGAAAAATGAAAGGATATGGAGTGAATGTACATGTGACAAAAACGCACACGATACATAGAAAACTCCAGTTTATCAAGGACAGGGCTTTTATTCCTGTCTTCATCTTGATGTCGCCTGAAGGTCTTCAACTAGAGGCGAACAATATTCACCCCCCTCAAGCGAGATCAAGAAGGCCCCTAGCGTGTACTTAAGCGGTATTCTTGACAAAAATTATATCAAGGTCACTCCCTTGCTCCCCACCCGCAATGGAGTGCCAACTTGGGCGATGCTCAGGGTTATCCAGCTGAAAGCACCAGGGTTACAAGAAGAGAATAAAAATGTTGAAGCAACACATGTCGGGAGCGGTCAATGAGAAAAAAAGTAAAATCGGGCAATGGATACCTACAAATATCTGTAATTAAGTAGCCCAACGAAAGACAAAAAATAAGGACAAAAACAACATCGATAGACAACACGGGGCGCATCGAAATAGATGTGGGCAAACCTTGCAGTGTAACTTTGGTTGAAAGGGCAAAAATAGTCGTGTGTGAAGATAATAACATTTTAGTAAAAACAATGAAAATATTGAACAGCCAAATTGAAAAAATAAATGAAGTAGTAAACGTATGAGAAATTCTCACACGGACAAACAAGCCATAACTGTAATATTATAAGAGCATACATCTAAAGCACGGGGAGACCTACGGACTCCACGCAGCACGAGAATCAAACTCTGCAGCAAATAGGAAAAATGAAAGGATATGGAATGAATGTACATGTGACAAAAACGCACACGATACATAGAAAACTCTAGTTTATCAAGGACAAGGCTTTTATTCCTGTCTTCATCTTGATGTCGCCTGAAGGTCTTCAACTAGAGGTGAACAATATTCACCCCCTCAAGCGAGATCAAGAAGGCCCCTAGCGTGCACTTAAGCGGTATTCTTGGCAAAAATTATATCAAGGTCACTCCCTTGCTCCCCAACCGACATGGAGTGCCAACTTGGGCGATGCTCAACGTTATCAAGCTGAAAGCACCAGGGTTACAAGAAGAGAATAAAAATGTTGAGCACAATCGATCGCAGCTAAAATATGTCATTGAAGCAACACATGTTGGGAGCGGTCAATAAGAAAAAAAGTAAAATCGGGTAATGTATGCCATTTTGAATACCTTAATACATTTTTGAATGACCCAAATTTCACAAGCAGTTAGTACATACTGTACCAATGGTCCTAGCCACATGATATTTAATTATTAGTCGCGTCTTGAGTAGTTCACAGAAATTCCATGTCCACGCCCAGATGGTGTCCCTGAACCCTAAGTCATGCATAAACTATTGAACCCTAAGTCATGCATAAACTATTGAACCCTAAGTCATGCAGAAACTATCACGTTAAGTTTTTTTTTTAAGTAGTGAGTTCAGCCTGTATCAGTAGTCCTAGCCACTTGATATTTCACGTTAATTTGCAAGTTATTAAGTTTTATATGCTTATGCATTTTACATGTTGAAATATTTGTATAAAAATGCTGTAGATCAATATTTTACTGAAGCGACTCCCGCATCCCCTAATAAAGGTATTTAGTTTACTTTTGGGTACATCTTTTCACTATCTTAGTATCAGTATGCTAACTGTAACTCATAACCATCAACAGATTAACCAACAGACAGGCAGACAACAAACAAGCATATCACGCAAGTTAAGAAATGTCATGTAGACACGATAAACTGATAAAGTAAGACCACACACATACATGTACAAGTTAAAAGGGATATTGCATAGTTACGAAAACAGGATGACACGTCGATAGGCCGACATCCAGACGGGTCGACAGGCAGACATGATAAAGTAAGATATGAAATACAACGTGGAAAAAAGATATAGTGAACATTTCAAACAGGAAGACACAAAAGACACACCGACTCACAATAAGCAAATTTGGAAGCGTGATTGGTGAAAAATTTCGCTAAAATACGTGCTTATCAAAGCAAAGTGTCAGCCTAAGCGCGATACGTTATTGATTGATTGATTGATTAGTGAGCGTTTAACGTACAGTGAACAATATTTCAGCTGTATTGTAGTAGGACGAGAACAAGTTCACTCAATTTACCAAACATTTATTAAAAGAAACAAGAAATAAAGGTGGGTAAAAGATTGGTAAATGGGGAAAAGGGGAGAACTGGGTAGGGGTAGGAAATTAAGACTTCTATACGACTCCCGGCGAGTCTATACAAGGAGTCTTTACATTGCATGGGGCTTGGCGTTTCTCCAAACAGTTTGGCTTCATGTTTCGTGTTCAGGATTTCCGTATTATGACCCGACTTCTCTGCATAGACATGCATTTCCATTATCCACCACCTGGAGATGCGCCTGGCAGCTCTGTAGCCTGAGCCCTGAAAACAGATTCAGGTGCCGGGGCGTGATATGTGATTTTATAAAATTAAGATAAGCTATTTCGTGAAAGGGAATATTGGACTACATGGTCCATACATCTTATGGTGGCTTTGAGTTGTTATTGCTCCCCTTAGGGTCGTTGTCTCTTTGACACATTCCCCGTTTCCCTTCTTTTTCTTAAGTATAAATGCGAATTAATTTGACAAATAATAAGACAAAATTTCGGCTTCTTGTTTGTTTGTTTTTTGTTTTTAATTCTTTTTGTTGTTGTTTTTATGCCTTTTTGTCGATATATCCGCATGCGTGTCGACTTATATTTGTTTTTTGTATTAAAAGTATCTTTGGAAGAAATAATATAAAAAATTGACATAATATTTCTTCATTTTGGAACAATTGTCATATAACGTTTATTCCGTTAGTTTATCCTGTTTGAATGAATTTTACGAAGGAAAAAATAGCACATGGCATCTAATATTAATTTTGATTTTTGTTTTACATATTTTTTCGCATTGGAACACATTATAAACATTGACATAATGTATCTTCTTTTGGAACAAATATTATATGTCATTTATTTCGTGATGAAAACAAAGTATATATGTTTCTTAATGGAAAAAATCAAAATTTGGAACAAATCTTTATGAAACTGAAACCATAAATACTCCAATTGCAAAATAATTTTTTTTGAAGACTCAAACTACAGCATTTAGGTGAATCGCTTGCTACTTAAAATGAATTTTTGTGTTTGAATGAAGAGATTCTGATTTTCTCGGATGCTTAATTCCGCAGATCCATATAGCAGCAAGTCAGAATCTATAACCAACGGTATCTGAATAGAATGAATAAATCTCTGTCTTATGACTTGATGGTTGGAACAATATAACAAGAAGTGTGAGACCGTCTCAAGTTGCCCACATGTACAATATGGAGTATTTACAAGATTTCGACGATGTAAGTGATAATTTAGACTACTACTTTGCATTCTCAATCTAGCATGTAGAATTTGACCAAGTCTGGAACCACAGTAGTCATTTTACGACACGTTTGCAAAGATTAAAAAAAAATATTGACAGATCCACTATTTCTTTCTCGGTCTGGTAAGAGATTCGAAGTCTTAATAGTAGATGGTAAAAAGTATTCAGAGTACAGGCTCGTTTTTGTCATTAGTAGTGAGACTTCACTCTGATTACGAGTACTATAACCATGAATATCTCTTTGTCTACTCGGTATTATGTTTGATAAATACGACGGAACCAATAAGTTTTTCATTTTATAAAACTGGATAATGCGATGACTTTCCCTTCTATCCTTTAAAGACTCACAACCAGTTTCTATGTGCAAGTTCTGTTTAGAAGTGAGTCTGGTCCCCCAGTGACAATTCTAGCCAGGGTTGGCCGGGAAATACCAGTGGCGGTTATTCCCACTGGTAATTACAGGGTATTACCGTCCTGGGAAATACTGCTTATTTTCAAAAATCGGGAAATATGAAAAAATGACTCAAATCAAGTCCTTTTGACACAAAAATACTCTTAACTATTTGTTTAATTCTATTTTTTAAAATTTATATATATCCTTTAAAATTATGTTTGAAATACACTAAATTAATCTTTCAATTAATAGACAGGTGTATCTTTCATAGTATTTTAAAATCTAGGTAGTTATGAAAACATTCCTTTATAAGTTGGAACAACTTTTGTCCGATCCATTTGTCATTATTATTTGACAATAAAATAAGCTTAATCTATTCCTTTATGAATCAATTTGATGTATTGAAAAATTACAGACACCCAAGCCTATCATTGACATTTATGTTGTTTTAGTAATTAACACTCTTACATTTGACAAATTTTAGTTGTAAAATGAAATATTTATTACAAATACTAGTACCATAATGAATTTTACTCTTGTTTATGAAAACATTAATACAAATCAAATGCATTTCAAGGTATTACAATGATTACCATTGAATGGAGGTGATGTTTAATACTGAAAATCGGAAGGTTTTTATTGCTTTACTTATTTGGAATAGTCATATGGTAGTGGGAGAAAATGAAATTCCCTATGTATACATCCATTAAGACATATTTGATACTTTTAACTACAATGTTTTGAAGCTATACCATTTGACAGTATATTTCCCAGTATTGCCCGGGAATTACCAGTTCTTCCCGGGAATTCCCAGTATTTCCCACCGTCCTGGGAAATATGAGTATTTCCCGCTTTTTTGCCAACCCTGATTCTAGCTGCCTCCAGCTGTACACGTTCTACCTTGTCTATTAATACAAGAGTTTGGTTATCCCATATAATATCAGCATATTCAATAATTGGTCTTATATATGAAAAATATATTTGTTCTAGAGTTTTTCTATCGAGCAAAAATTTTAACTTCCTTAAAATATTTACTGTAATGAAAGTCTTTTTTACAATGACGTCAATATGTTTGTGCCAGTTTCCATCATCTGCTAGGGTGACTCACAGATGTTTGTGTACGTTTACAGTCTCAATTGACGTATCACTCATAAATAGGAGTGGATGAACTGGTTTATTTCTTTTACGAGAGATAGTCATTGATTCTGTTTTTAATGGAATGAAAAGTAACCAGCCATGTTTTGTTGAACCCTGGGGAACACCAGCCCTCACTTCACGCCAGTTGGAATTTTTGCTATTTATTACAACTCTTTGGTACCGGTTCAATAAGTAATTTTTAAACCATTTTAACATATTACCCTTAATTCCTATTCTTTCCAGTTTAATCATTAACCCTTACGCCAAACTCTGTCGAAGGCCTTGCTTATGTCGCATAAAATAAGGCGAATTTTCTTACCATCATCAAGTTCGCTCCAAAATTAATTTGTCATACCGCGAAGCTGGTTTACGGCAGAATCACCAGCAGTAAATCCGGGCTGGTAAAGTGTTATGATACTGAATTCGACAAGATAGTTATGTATGTGCTTAAAAACACAGCGTTCCATAGTCTTACCGAGTATACTAATTAGAGAAATAGAAAGAAAAATGAAAAGCACGGATGATCGGTGACGGATGACTGATGACATATCTGTATTGACTTCTACATTATCGGGGAAACAAATCTCAAAGAGCGTTGACTTATAGCTCCATATAGATCGCAAGTTATTATTTATGCATTCATTTGATAGTTCTAAGTTTTTCAAGAGACATGTCGACAATTATTTGAATAAATCTCTTCTAGGTTGAAGTTTTTTTTTCTGTGAAGGATATATGCTATTATCATGAAACTTTTCATCAATACACGTTAAGGTATAACTAAACATTAGAGTATAATTATAAAATTATATATATATGTATAAAAAAAATTGAAGGAGGCTACCTGGAAACTATGCAGACAAGTGGTTTCAGATGAGAAGACCGCTTGTGACAATCTTGGTTGAGGTACGAACAAAAACTCACAAACTTTGAAAGGAATCACAAAAGGACTATTATGACCAAGTGTGGATCTAATTAGCTTGGTCAGTGATTTCAGCGAAGAAGATCTCTAAATGAAGAGTCTACCACCGACGGACGAACGACGGACGACCGATGAAACGAGATGGCAAAAGCTCACCAGGGCTTAAGCCAGGTGAGTCAAAAATGGTCGTTTAGCCTGAAGGTTACACGTAGGTCACTTTGGCACGCGACAAATCTTCGCATGAAGAATGACAAACATGGCAAGGTCAAAAGATAAAAACGACACACTTAAAAATGTTGTTATTTGATCTCAACGTCAAGAGTCAAGTCCACATAAAAGTGAGTGACACAACTTTTAATACAAGACCCACACACGGCAATTATCTTGCGTTTATTTTAGATGAAAAAGTCCTTTACATTCAAACATTTAAAGAAAAATCGGTTATTTAACTGCAAGGTCAGTCACATGAAGATAACTATGGTACACCACAAACCTTCTTAAAAATAGATCCACATGCCAAATATCGTATGTTCAAGTTGAAAGATATGGACAACACTTCAAGTCAAAAAGACATTTATTTGACCTTAAGGCCAAAGGTCAAGGTCACATAAAGGTGGCTCTGGTATGTGAGACATATTCTCATGTTGATGGGCTAACATGCCAAATGTTAAAGTCTAGTCTAGAACAAGATGAAGACCTTGATTCTCTTTCGGAGTGGATTAAGGCTGTGAGGTCCTTGATTCTTAAACGAATTAGTAACCTACGAGGGTCATTGAGAACTAAAGCATCACCCATTTTCCAAAATGACGATGTTGCCAGATACTTGTCCTCCATTAATGACAAATATGTTGTTGTTCCGGCAGATAAGGCCCCTAATAACATCAATTTGATATGTAAAATTCATTACATCGAATGTTTAAAGAAAGAAGTACGCATTGGTAACTCCCAAGGCAATCCAACTTACACAGCTACTAATCTGTCTAAGGAGGAGATATTACAAAACCATAAATCTGTTTTGCTTTCCTTTGGGATTTCAAAGATGAAGACACCGATCTCTATTCCTTGTACTGGGCACCAAAATTACACAAATGCCCATACAGACAACAGTTTATCGCTGGATCTGCAGAATGTCCCACGAAACCTCTCTTTAAGCTTTTAACCTCCATTTGACAGCCGAAAAAGAGGGCCTTTAAAAATGCTGTGATACTAGATACTAGAATTGGTGTAAATGAAATGTGAATGTTAAAAAAAAACCCTTAAGATCTGCTTGACTTCCTGAAATCAAGATCATTGTCGCATTGTAACAGCATTAAAACTTTTGACTTCTCCACATTTTATGCTACCATTCCTCATGAACAACTGAAATCTCGACAGAAAGATATAATTCATAGATGTTTCTCCCGTAAGAACGGCAAACGAAGATATAAGTACATTGTCATAGGCAGAGAACAAGCATACTTTGTGAAATACGACTCAGAATCACAGAAAATTACACTGAGGAAGAAGTGATTAAAATGGTAGAGTTTCTGATTGACAATATATTTGTCCAGTTTGGAGGATTTGTTTTTCAACAAACCATCGGAATTCCAATAGGCACAAACTGTGCTCCTCTTTTAGCCAATCTGTTTCTTCACTCTTATGAGGCAGAATTCATTGAAGGGCTTCTTCAAAATAAAGACAAAAACTGGCCAAAACCTTTAATTTCAGCTGACGTTATATAGATGATATTTTATCACTAAACAACCCTCGCTTTGGTGATTTTCTTCATCTTATTTATCCAAAAGAGCTTGAAATTAAATAAGGATACTACAGATACTTCCACATCGGCCTCTTTCTTTGACCTTCATCTTGATATTGACAACAGAGGTACATTACAAACTAGGTTGTATGACAAACGCGATGACTTCACTTTTCCAAGAGTCAACTTCCCTTTTCTTTGTGGTAACATTCCAAAAGCACCAACATATGGAGTTTAGATCTAACAACTCATTCGCTACTCAAGGGCTTATGGTCGTTACAAATACTTCCTTGATAGAGCCCAGTTGCTTACAAATAGACTACTTAAGCAAGGGTACGTTACCAAAAACTTAAAGTCATCACTACAGAAGTTTTACGGTCGACATCACGATCTTGTTGATCGCTGTGGGATATCTGTTTATCAGATGACAACATATCTTTCCCTTTACAATTTAAGTTTGCTTTTCCTCTATCGGTTTTGACTTTACTACCGGAGTTGATATGTTCAACACGGCGGGTGTCTTATTAGAAGCAGGAGATGCTTACTCTACCGGTACACCTGATCTCACCCATGGTTTTTACTGGGTCAGTGTGGTTCATCTGTGTGTGTGTCTTCATTTACTTGTTTGTCCCGTACTCTTGTTTCTTAGTGTTTACAATGTTGCCTTTGTCCATGGATTGTTCGTTCTTTTGACTGACGGTTCGGTTCTCACTTACTTCAAAAGATAAAAAACCGTGTCATATACTATGAGAAGAAGTACTAGAAGCAGAAGATGATTGGTAAAACGGTAAAACAATGTATCTCCCTTCGTTGAAGGAGTGACATAACTAAATGGCCAATTTGAATCAACTGAATCATACAAGTCCCTGGGTGTTCCCCTTGAAAAAAGTGCTTTTGACGTTAGCATCATATCCAAAAATGACCGTCAGCGGATCACAGTTTCACAGTGGATCAAAAGGGGAACACTGTTAAGGGTCTTTTCTGAAACCACTTCCAAGGAAGAAAGCTTTGTCACAATAATCATTGGTTGGTTCTCCCAATTTATTGTACAGCAGGATCGTTCATAAAAGAAGAAGGAATTGTTTTACACTCGTGACTTTTATCCCTTATCTTTAACATGGTTTTGTGTCTATTTCTAGTATATTGTTCCTTGATAGGTGTTTGAAAAATTTTATTTTCTGTGTATAGATATTTCAACATCGTATCCATTCTTTACTATTACAACAAGCAAATCATGTTTTGCCCCCGCCCGCGACATTTATAAAGAGACATTTGCGTGCAAAGTGTGATGGCGACGTCGTTGTTAACTTAACCTTATGCAGGACAAAAAATGTTTATCTTGAGAAGTCATATTTTAGTCCATGGTTAGCTTTAGCTTACATCGAGCCCTTCCTGATAGACATAACATTATATGAACTTTATCTCTTGTTTCGCAGTTGTGTGATTTTTTGCGATTGGTTTCATTTCTCAAGAACTGAGTTATATGTCATTGGTATTTCTGTATATTCGTTGATCTTTATAGAACATGACAGTGGTCTGCCATATGGCTTTTGACATTGACCTCAATTTTATGGTCTAGTGAACATGGTTAATCTTTCTGATAATTCCGGTTTCACAAGAACCCTAAAGTGATAGGGTAATGATATTTGGTATGTTTTTTTATCTTGAGTAGTACACAACTGTCAACTATATGATTTTTGACCTTGACCTCAAGTTTATTGTCTAGTGAGCATGGTAAAGATTTTCTGATTAAATCAGTGTCTCAATAATCGTAAGTGGAGGGTCTGTAGTTTGCCCTCTTGAGTAGTACTGTCTAACATATGAATTTTTGACATTGATCTCTATTTTACGGTCTAGTTTCCATGTTCGGTTTTTCTGATAAATCGTCGTGAAAATTAATACAATGTTTAAGTGATAGGTCAAAGATATTTAATACACAGATTTGTCTTGGACAGTACATTACTAGCTGTCACATTAATTTGACATTCACCTCAATTTTACGGTCTACCTACCAACTTAAATTTTAGTGAGTAGACAAGTTTCTCTGTAACCGTTAATATTTGGTAAATAGGTTGGCATTTGAAAGTAAATGACTGTCTGTCATATGAACTTTGACGTTGACGGCAATTTTGCAGTCCAGTAACCATTTTAAGATTTTTCAAGGGGAATGTGCAGCGGAGGCGGGTGAAACATACATGTATATTAAGGTCTACATTAGTTTATACTCTAAGGGATCTGACATCACCAAGACTTGAAATTAATTATCACGTCTATCAAGGACAGTACTGCAAAGATTAATTTACGGGTATATCTGTTGGCGGAAGATGTAAAATTTTATTTGGTTTAGGATGACTAAAAGCGAGAATAAGGGTTTAGATAGCACCTTGGGTAACCAATAAGTGAAGATTGCCCTAAGTATTGACAGGTTGATCAGTTATGAGTTCATTTCAGATGCGACGAAATCAGTTTAGAACCATTTTATTTTTACATAGAAGAAGATAGACAACCATTGAGACGAGAATTTATACTCAACTAACAAAACAAAAGTAAAGACCATGTTTTATTATTACTAAGTATAGGTTGGAATAGACCTTGAATAAAGTAAGGGCGAGACAATGGCCAAATGATAAACAAAGACAGCCATTTGACACTGGAAACTAAATTGTTCAATGACCTGTTTGTGTCCACCTTTTGGTGTTCACCATGTTCGTGCATCACTGTTTTCTCTCAGAGTTCAGGTTTTGAAAAAAACTTACACGAGATATTGAAATCGAGAAAGGATTCCTAGATATTTTCACTTCAGAATACAGACTATGCAGTATCATCGCCGATGTAGCGTCCTTCCGTCTATTCACACCTCTAAGGACCGAAACTCTTCAAAAACAAAAAAACCGGAAAATTATTCATATTCCATTCGATCTTTAACGCGGAGTCGTATTAACAAACTACGCAGATGTGCTAACAATCGACCTAAGTCTGTATTTGAAGATCACGAAGTCAGTAAGTGCCTCTCTACATTACATCGACAAATATTATTGTACCTGCAGACCAAGCTTCTAATAACATCGTTTTTGTATGTAAAGCACATTATTACAGCTGCCTAATCAAAGAAATAGGCATTGGTCACAAAATTCCAGGTAGTGCTACATACAAAAGAGTTTTATTTGACAAAAATGAAATCCTTTCCAATCACAGGTCATTCATGTCCTCCTTGAAAAATAACAATCAAGACCTGCCATACCTATATTGAGTACCAAAATTACACCAAACTCCACATAAGGAGAAATACATCGCAGGATAACTACTGAATTGTCAATTGAACTAACTAAGATTTTGTCTGCAGTCGAAGACAGACATCAAGTATACTGTGAAACTATTCACGTCCGAAGTTACATAGATCATATAATTGGAAGAACTTAAATCCTGTTCATTTTTCACATGCATTCTCTCAAATTGTTTGATTTGTCATCACTGTATACCACACTTCCTCATGATAAACTAAAATCACGAATGAAAACTGAATTTCTTCAGAGACTCGAAAAAGATCATATAATTAAAGATGCTAGATCCTTTAACCTCACTTATAGGTTATTTGTTCTCAATCAGAGGGTATTCACCGACCAAGTAGTCAGTACTTAGGTGCTGACCCGTAAACCGACTTTATTGAAACTTGCAATATCTAAATTTTGCAAAATTTTATTTAAAACTAAGGAGTATCTCCCTCATGAATAGGTCTGTCCTTAGCTGAATTTTGGCTTTTCTATTTAGATCCCTTTGTTTATTTGTTCTCAATCAGCTTTTACACGTTTTTCGATTAATGGACTTCCAAATGTTTTGGTTTGATCTGAACTGATGAGACATTAGTTGTCGAAATGCTCATATGCAGAAAATAAATTTACAGTAAATTCGGTGTTTTGTTATTTATAGATATATTTATGATGATCTGTCCATCAATAATGCACCTTTTGCTTAATGGGTCCCATTTATATATCCGCCAGAACGAGAGAAAAAGGAAACGACAGAAACCGACTTTTTTGGACTTACATCTCGAAGTTGACGAAAATTGTCATCTCAGTACTAAAATTTACAATATAAGGGATGATTTTAATTTCAAAATTATCAATTTCCCTTACATGGACAGTCATATTCCAGCTTCTCCTGCTCACGCTTCGTATATTTCAAAGCTGATTTGTTACGCGAGAGCTAGCACAAATTATACAAACTTTCTCATTAGACATAGTTATCTCGTGACCGCCTTATAAACCAAGGCTTCAATAAATTCCGTCTCATACGATATTTAAAAAAGTTCTTTAATAGATATCTGTCCTTGTGGAAAAATTCAAACTTCGGTCCTAACTCTGATTCAAGATTCTTTCTTTACTTAATGATGATCATTTCTTTTCACTGTCTACGACCTTTCAATGACAGTTGCTGTTGAGTTACTACCGGACACTACCGCGATGGAAGGGATGGTTTGGCTAGAAATAAAACCGGTTTAACCCACCATTTCTTTTGAAATGCCTGTACCAAGTCAGGACCATTGCGGTCGACAATTTCTCGGTGGTTTCTATCGATTTTTGTCTCATGAACCTCGGCTCTGGACAAATCTGTTCGGTAATATTTTTTATTACCTCTATTGTTGATCTTAAACGAACGGATATGGAGTAAATGAGCATGATACCATAACACATATGTTAACTCCAACTGTAACACTTTTAATGAGCTGTATGGCCATTTCGGAAATTAATTCCTCATCATCAGCACTAGAACCCCCCCCCCCCAAATAAAAAGGCCGAAATCCATCATAATTTCAATAAATGTTTAAAATGCAGAAAACTAAACGAAATCCGAATAATCAGTAATATCAAATATAGCTTGTCTTGATTTATTTCCATTTCTCAGCGAGCTTTTGTAAGAGCCCATAAAACTACTTTTTCTTGACCGACCATACGTTTGTCTATAAAAACTTAGCAATTGTCGTATTGTTACAATTAGTGTATAGTCATGTCAAACATGGAGACATTTCGAACGCAGCGTGTGTATTTTAAATAATTGGTTTCGTTTCCCTATTCCACCTTTCTCAATCGTAGTCAGAACGTAGATCTATGAATGTCCAGATATTAGTTTGGAACTTCGAATACCTAGTCCAGTAACAGTGTAAGTTTTACATCATATTTTCTTTATATTTGGATGAAGAATGATCCATTTAACGTTACTACACAACAGTTTATTATAAATATCAGCTGTACACGTTGATTGCATAATTTGCTATAAATATCGATTTTAACAGAATGATCATCTCACATTGAAACGTACAACTGTCGATTATAATTATATTTAGCTAGGCTTTGGAATAGCCTAGCTATATAGATAGTTCTTGGGGTGACGTGAGGAGTACGCTTGCGCAGTGAGGAGAACGCATGCGCAGAAGACTATTGACCAATAGGAATTTCAGATTCTCGAAAATCAAAATGGCGTACAGTTTCGTCCTGATAAAACGTGGCGGGGTTTAATTTTTCTGTTTCCTTGTGGAAGTTGAAAAGTATTATAAACATTTACTATAGGTGGTACCGGGAACAGGTTTGTAGAGGATGATAGGATTGGTATTGCAATATCGCTTAGCCAGATTTATAAATATAGATATGATAAAAAGAATAAGAGCAGTAATGTATAAATTTAAAACCAGAAGTTAAAGATGAGGTATTGTGCAATAATCAATAATATACAAATACTATAAAAGACTTTTCAATTGTGTTAAACAAAGCGTGATTGTAGTTTGTGGAGATACTTAGGCAATGGAGAACGAAAGGT